>JARJDS010041782.1:4980295-4991428 GCA_030264155.1 Atheta pasadenae | reverse complement strand
ACTAAATCCTGATGCAGCTGGATGTTTTACTTCAAATTGCCACCATGCACGGCAGCACTAAAACTTAATCAGAATAATCACAATTAATAATTAACAATAAAACATGTTTAATAACAATTTAATAGTTTTGTAAAGTTTTTCTCAGTTTTTCTGACACTTATGTGAGGCTTTGTAATTTGGGTATATGATCTGCTGAAGAACTGTCAAAAGTGTCAGCGTGCACAGCGGCAAACGTCAAATTGTCGGCAAATTAGTGTTCTAATTGCGAATATCAGACGACGTGCCTGCAAAAACCGATTCCCGCACGTCAACACAAAGCGAGAATTTGCGATAGCCGTGTTCGAAGTCGCTTCGTCACGTTAAAGTACCGCGACACGGGCAAGTGTAACGAATACAGTGGTTAGTGGTCGCGATGGCCCACGAGCGTCGCGCCGCACACACCTAGAAACAGCGCTGGAAACGCTTGAAATCGCCGAAGCAAAATACGATTCAATTTCGGAGGGCGCCATTTTGTATGTGCCGGTTGTGCTCTCGCAATTCACCTCGGGCGCACGCGACGAAAGACGGCGGCGTACTCGCGGCGGCAGTGGCACCGGCAGGAACAGCAGCAAACGACGACTCCGGCGGCTAGCAATCGGCCGAGTGCACTCATCGATGCGATTGATTTCCAATTAGGATTTACATGCGACACTCGCCCAGGCGGTCGGAGCCCACTTCTGCCGCTTTCGACGAGGCGTTGTTTTTCTATTTTTCTACGACGTCCAACGTCGCGGCTCGGCTGCGGACAAGCCGGCTTCCAGAGCAAACTCATAGGTGAGTCGTGAGTCCTAGTTACAGGCGACGGCGACATTACCCACAAATCTCCCAGTCCAGTGTAACCGGCTGAGATCTCCAAACCGCACGTCGATTGATTATGATATCATCGTTTATTTTTCCGCGCACTACGTTTTGCGCTCATCCCGCTAGCGGTTAGTCTGGTAGTCTCCGCGGAGGTTTCAGATTCGGATTCAATGACGAATTGGCGTGCTCATTCCGTACGATTCATTCGTTTTAGTTTGCAGCAGGTTAGATGTAGAGTGCTCAGCTGATTGTCACTCCCATTGGTTGCAACTTGTGCAAATTCTGACACTGTCATGAAACAACATTGAATTTGATAAGCAAATATTGCCAATATTGCGTACGCCCATCGTTTAACCACATTGCCAAACATGCTATTTAACGTCTTGATTATTCTACAGTGTGCTACAGAAGAAAAAATCATATACAAATTCTGTTAGCAAACAATCCAAGCATATCTTGTTTGCTTTGGCACATGTTAAACCTGGAGGTGTGCTGTTTGGTTAAAGAAATTTGTGTGTTTTGGTGTACATTAGTGTTTTTTTTGTTGTTACAGAATAGAATGTGTGTAACTGCATAAATTAAGTTAAGATATCAAAATGACCATTGCCACAAGAGGACAGGGCATTCCTGGGGACACATCTGAAACTAATCAGGTAAATAAATTAGCCAACTTCAACAAAATAATCAGGTTATGTTGTGATAAAATGTCAAATCTTTACAAAAAATGACCAAAAATGACATTCATCAAAATATACTTTGGTTATTTTTGTTATGTAAAGTTATGCAACACAAAATGACACAGTAAGACTTAGATAAAAATTTTACAAAATTCGGTAATAAATGTCAAGGCCAATAATTAACATTTACTTAAATTAACCATAAAACTTTCGTTGTTTTTAGACTATAAATCCAATAGCAGGGCCTGCAGAAGTGCCATGCGATAGTCAATTAGAAGAAACGAGCACCATTGGTACGGAGCCCGATTTTCCCTTGGAAAAACTCGCACTACTCGAGGAAAAAATCTCGAATCTGCGATGGGTGGTGCCTGTTTTACCCGACCAGGAGCTCGAGTGCCTGCTGCGTGCAGCTATCGACCTGTCGCGCGCCGGTGTGGACACCAGGTCCGAAGCATGTCAGCGCTTCTTTCGCGAAGGCCTCACGGTCTCGTTCACCAAAATCCTCACCGACGACGCCGTGTCCAGCTGGAAGCCCAACATTCAAATGTGCATCAACCAAAACTGCGTCAAACTCGTAGAATTGTGTGTAATAAAACTCCCACACGATTGGTTTCCACTCCTAGAACTGCTCGCAATGGTGCTCAACCCCAACAACAAGTTTCACACGTTTAACGCGTCACGACAGAGCGAATCAGCGCATTCGGCGTGCAATCTTTCCGAAGAAGAATTGTTCGCCCGACCTGCAGCTGATATACGTAACGCGCGAGGATGGCTAGTGGATCTTATTAATAAATTCGGCGAGTTGGGTGGTTTTCAATCGTTGTTGGAGCGCTTTCAGAGCGGGAAAAGTTTAAGTGTTGCAATTGTGCATGCGTTGTTGCGACCCTTCGGACTCGCGTACGAGTACCTAACACCACACACTATTAATAAATTTCTATTACCTATTTTAGTAAGTACTTAATATATGTTTTGAAGGGGTTTGGATTAAATTTTGTTTTTTTTTTTCTGAAGGAAATGGTGCCTGGAATATTAGATAAGCTAACAGATGATGAGTTGAAGCGAGAGGCGAAAACTGAAACGAAAAGCGATATTGTGTCGGCGATTATTAAATCTTCGAAAAACTTAGCGTCACGGGTTGCTAACCAGGAGGAGCTGATACGGACTTTGGAAGGATTTCGGTTAAAAATGATTTTGCGACAATTACAAATTTCTAGTTTCAATGGAAAGATGAACGCTTTGAATGAAATAAATAAAGTGATTTCTAGTGTTTCGTATTACCCAAATCGACATCAAGGTATTGAAGAAGAAGAATATTTAACACCCGAAAGAATGGCTGTGAGTTTTGTTCACTAAAACTAACCTTTAACCTAACCTTAAAAATTTGTTTATTTCTACAGAAATGGATAAATGAAAACCGAGTTCTTGAGATAGTTTTACGTGATTCACTGCATCAACCTCAGTACGTTGAAAAACTAGAAAAAATCCTTCGTTTTGTGATAAAAGAGCACGCGCTTAGCCTATCTGACCTTGACGCTGTTTGGGCAGCGCAGGTTGGTAAACACGAAGCTATAGTAAAAAACGTTCATGATTTACTAGCAAAACTAGCCTGGGACTTTAGTCCGGAACAATTGGATCATCTATTCGAATGCTTCCAAACGTCCTGGACGTCTGCGTCGCGTCGTCAACGTGAACGTCTCCTTGAGTTGATTCGACGCCTCGCCGAAGACGATAAGGATGGCGTGATGGCACATAAAGTACTAACTTTATTTTGGAATTTAGCCCACTCAGAAGACGTGCCCACCGAAATTATGGACCAGGCTTTAACGGCGCACGTTAAAATTTTGGATTATTCCTGCTCGCAGGAGCGCGATGCGCAAAAAACTGTATGGTTAGATAAATGTGTTGAGGAATTAAAAACAGGCGATATGTGGGTGTTGCCGGCATTAAAACAAATTAAGGAAATCTGTTGTTTGTACGAACCCTCCGCGAATGGCATAATGCCACAACGTGGCCATCACATGTACTACAGGCAGGAGGTGATTGAAAAATTGCAAACGCAACATTCGCTTGTGATACTTGTTACGAAAAGTCTCACAGCGTACATGACGAAACTCAGGGTGCTCGTTAAGACGCACTCGGATCTTACAAGTGAGAATTATTTACCTGATGGAAGGTATTGTCATGTGTTGCAGGTTCAGGAGAGGTTAAACTTTCTAAGGTATGCAACCAACTATACATCATTATAAGATTTTGCTTGTAAAACCTATGATTTGTTAATGTAACTAATTTTTTTGTACAGATTTTTATTAAAAGATGGTCAATTGTGGCTGTGCGCTGAACAAGCGAAGCAAATCTGGCAGTGCCTTGCTGAGAACGCTGTGTTTGCCTCTGACCGCGAGTCGTGCTTCAAATGGTTTTCGAAATTAATGGGCGAAGAACCCGACCTGGATCCTGGGATTAATAAAGACTTTTTCGAGAATAACATCTTGCAACTGGAACCTACTCTACTCACAGAAAGCGGCATCAAGTGTTTTGAACGTTTCTTCAAAGCAGTGAATACCAAAGAAGGCAAATTGAAAGCGAAACGTCGGTGTCTTCTCACAGAAGATCCCGATCTTATCGGTTTGGAATATTTGTGGAAAGTTGTTACGCTATGTCCCGATGATATTGCCGCGCGAGCTATTGAATTATTGCGTGAAGTAAGCACGAATTTAGGTCCTAAGCTAATGGGTTCCCAACTCGAGTTTCATCATAGTTATATTGCGGAGTGTTACGATCGTTTACGAGCGTATTATGACACGGTGAAAATCTTACAGTCACAATCCGATAAAGATTTTAGTCCTGAATTGAAACAAGCACGAATTCGAGCTGAAGCTGTCAAGATTTGTCGCGTCATGCACGTTCTGCATGAGTATATTAGTGAGTGCGATAATAGTTTTGTTGGCGAGCGGAAAATTTTACCTTTACATCGCGCATGCAGAGGGAAGCATTTATCACTTGTGGTGCGATTTTCAAGCCCCAATCGGCAAGTAGATGACTTTGATGTGTTTACGCATAGTAACGATACGTTAGCGTCGTTGAGAAAACATATTCTTAGGAGGATAAAACCAGGTGTACATTGTAAACTAGAATTGTACATTAACGGCGAGCCTTTGGAGACAGCAGATGACAAAAAATTATTGTCACAGATTGCGTTAAGAGATAAAATGGTACGTTATTGTTTTTTTTTATTTCAATGTTAAAACAACATTTAATTGGTTTGTTTGTATTAATAGTTAATATCAGCAAAAGTAACCCAAGTGAATTCAAATATTGCCTCATCACAAGACAGCAGTTCTGATAGTTCAACTTCTTCACCACAACATCCCTACGACGGACCCAATATGGAAGCGGAAAACTTTTTACCCGGAGTGTTAATGTCACTTCAGCCTTTTTACGCGACGTTCTTTTGTCAGCTGTCTGCGCTGGGTAGTTTGTTGGAATATCCACCGCTGCGTGACGGAGGTCGAGCTCTTCTTCAATTGATGCCTTGTGATACGCAAGTGATTCAAAGACTTTTGCAATTGTTTTCTACTACTGACGAGGCGGAAACCAGTGAAAATCAAGTTGAGGCTTTGTTTTTTAACGATTCAGCCGCAGAGGTAATTGGTTTGTAGCTTAACAATGAATTTGATGCTTAATGTTTTTATTGATAGGTGTTATATAATTTGGAAATACTCTACGCATTGTTGATGCCCGCATTAGAAACTATATCCGAAAAATCGCTAGAAGTGCAGCACAATTTTATGGTTTCCGGGCATGCGCACATCTTTTTGGAAATGTTAACGAAAAACAATTTTATGTCATCGGCTGATACGGTTACGAAACGATCGGCCTACCTTGTGGCGCTTAAAATTTGCAAACTTATTCTTACCAGTGTTGCCAATGTGCTTGTGAAATTGTCGGAGGAAGAGAGTGAAGCGAACGAAAATGCACCCACGCAGGGGATGTACCTGAAACGAGCGCTGAGATCGTCTGTACCTGGACATGCTGATCAGGTAATGATTTGGAAAATTTTGTATTAAACAAATATTTAATTGTGTTGTATTTTTTAAAGATGGTGAAACAAGTTTGTATAAAACTTTCTCAACGTTTATCGGATTTAATACTTTCGGAGTCTGGTAGTAATGTTGGTCGTGCTCCCCAAGCGCTGTTTAGCCCCGCCTTGAACTGGGAACTGCCTAACACGCCCACTGTCAACGCCCTGTTGCGTCTTGTATGGGCGGCCAGTAGTGCTAACCTACAATCGTTCAATGCATCGCCCGAAATGTTACATTCATTGTGTGATCCGACCAAGAGAAATGCTCCATTGGAATTGCACACGGATGATATTTTGTTATGCAAGGAAGCTTTTGAGTTACTAAGTATCGGACTAGTAATGAATTCTCGTTCGTTGGAGGAGCTCTGTAAAGACGAACACTTTCCATTCCGACTGTTTCTTACCGATTTGCTTTTATTGAATCCAAGCAGAGCGGTGCGTATTGCAGCCGCTGAACAATTCCTCGCCATCTTTACTTTTGGTTCGGCCAGTCGTACTGCCTTAAAGTTTGTCACACCGCTGTTATTTTCATTATTGGATAATTTAGTACTGGAAAATGCGACGACTTCGCATGAATATTTCCAATTATTATGTCGTCTTGTAAACGAAGTATATGTGAGTGAGTGTCCTCTACCAAACGCTGAAGGTCTTCTAGCTTCCGAAGTGACTTGGTTACGAAAAGCGCGAGGCCAGCATGAGGTTTTACTCGAAGGACATTTAAGTTTAGCGCGTGAATTATTAAGCTTTATGAGTCCGGAACAAAAGTGCGAGTTGGGCTGTGCAGATAAAAGTAGTCTTATACGAGAATTGGTCGAAGATTTTCTGTTTCCTGCTAGTAAACTAATGCTTCAATATCAACGCACTGGACAAATGGGAGAAGATCCTGCAACGCCGGTGTGTGACACGCCGCAAACGCAAGCTGCAGCTTTTGATTTGTTAATTAGTTTATGCGTGAATTGTGTCCCGAATTGCAAGCAATTGGTGTTTATGCTTACGGATATGTTTTATGCGGAGCAGGAAACTGCGATTGGAGATTGGGATTATTTGCCATCGGTGGGACCAAGACCTTTGCAGGGTTTTGTAGGCTTAAAGAACGCCGGAGCTACTTGTTATATGAATTCGGTACTACAACAATTGTATATGGTGCGTAGTATCCGAGCTGGCATATTGGCTTGTGAGGGTGCTGCAACGGATCCGAATGAAGATTTCAGTGGTGAGGGTAATGAGGCCGAGAGCAGTGACTGTGATGAACGGGATGACAATAGAAAGGATTACAATGTTGGTATACTAAAGCAAGTGCAGGCTATTTTCGGGCATTTGGCATGTTCGAGGTTGCAATTCTATGTGCCCAAAGGTCTGTGGAGGCATTTTAAATTACAAGGTGAACCGGTGAATCTGCGTGAGCAGCAGGATGCTGTCGAGTTTTTCATGGCGTTGGTGGAGAGTTTGGACGAAGCGTTGAAGACGTTAGGACATGAACAGATTATGAGTAAAATTTTGGGTGGTTCATATTCGGATCAAAAGATTTGTAAAGGTTGTCCGCATAGATATTCAAAAGAAGAACCATTTAGTGTCATCAGTGTAGATATTAGGAATCATAGCAATTTGCCGGATTCTTTAGAACAATATGTCAAAGGTAAAAATCACAGTTTTGATTGGTTACATGAATTATGATCTAAAAATATTTGTGTTTCCAGGTGAATTATTAGAAGGCGCCGATGCGTACCATTGTGAAAAGTGTGCCAAGAAAGTGGTTACCGTGAAACGTCTGTGCGTGAAGAAGCTCCCGCCGGTGCTGGCCATCCAGCTGAAGCGCTTCGAGTACGACTTTGAGCGGTTATGCGCGATTAAATTCAACGATTACTTCGAGTTTCCGCGGGATTTAGACATGGAGCCGTACACTGTATCAGGGTTGGCACGACTTGAGGGAGAAATCATAGACTGCGACATTGACCCGAGCGCTGCTGATGTGTGTACTGCTTACCGGTTATCCGGTATTGTGGTACATTCTGGCCAAGCGTCCGGTGGACATTACTACTCGTACATTAAAAGTCGCGAACACGCAGGTGGTGACGTCCGCTGGTGTAAATTCGACGACGGGGAAGTGTCTGAATGTCGCATGGGCGAAGACGAAGAGATGAAAGTTCAATGTTTTGGCGGAGATTATATGGGCGAAGTTTTTGACCCGATGCTTAAACGTACCACCTACCGTCGCCAAAAACGCTGGTGGAATGCTTATATGTTGTTTTACACGCGTTTAGACATCGATGAAGGCAGTCTAGTCAGTAAAATGGGTGAATTATCTCTTCGTAAGTACAATATTATTTAATCACGGTGACCAGTATTATTAATTGTAATGTTGATATTTTAGAAGAACATAAAGAAATACCACATTTAAAAATGCCCGTCTCAATCGAAAGCAGCATCCGCCGACAAAACATTAAGTTCCTTCACCATCGCAGTCAGTTTTCCGCAGAGTATTTTACCTTTATTCGTAAGTTTGTTCACGGCAACGCACCACCCGGTGCACGTGTAGCGCAGCCATTGCCGCAAGAATTGGAGCAACAGTCGATGTTAAGCACGCAGTTAGCCAGCAAGTTCCTATTCCACACTGGCTGGCATACGAAGAAAAATCTTCGAGGTTCGGCGATGGATTGGTGTGATGTGCTTTGTCTGCATTTGCGTGCTGCACCGTCGATACGAGCATGGTTTGCGCAGCAGATGCTTTTTAACCATCCGCACCGCTTCTGCGAGTACCTGTTAAGTTGTCCTAGTAATGAAGTGCGTTCGGCGTTTATGAAGATTGTTGTGCTGCTGGCGCATTTTGCAATGAATGACGGACCGTCACCGTGCCCGCCAGGGCTTAATAACGCGGACGTTTCGGCGACTCTTAGCGATCATATTTTATGGGCGTTGTTGAGTTTGTTACAACGCGAAGTTAGCGAACATGGCCGACACTTACCTCATTATTGTAACGTATTTCATATGTATGCTAGTCAAGGTAGGTTACGCGTTTTTTTTGCAAAAGAAAGTGTTATCAATTTGGTTTTTTGTTGCAGGAACACGCGAAAAAGAACAATTATTGAAAATGAATGTGCCTGCGACGTTTATGTTGGTTGCGTTAGACGAAGGACCTGGTCCAGCGATTAAATATCAATACACCGAATTAGGAAAGTTACATCAAGTTGTTTCGTGTTTGGTTAGGTGTTGCGACATTAGCGCTCATTGTAAATCCAGTTCTGGGGACCCAGTTTTACCGAATCCGTATGGGGATCATACCTGCACGGAGTACATTATGCCTTTGTCACCTCAAGCCAGTGAAATTTTATTTTCAAGAACTAGGTAAATAAATATTTCATTATTTTAATCTCACTAACAAGTGAACATAAATATTTACTGTCATCATCGCTAATGATTTTTGTTGTTGTAGTTATATCAAGAAAGTTATAGAAGATTCTAATTTAACCGACGAATCAATAAAGTTACTGGAATACTGTTCTTGGGAAAACCCAACATTTTCCCGAACGGTACTCTCGGAACTTTTATGGCAAATTGCGTTTGCGTATTGTCAAGAACTGCGCCATCACATCGAGCTTCTTCTAGCAGTTTTACTCTTGGAAGATTCATGGCAAACACACCGTGTCCACAATGCAATTAAAGGAATACAAGAAGAACGCGAAGGTTTGTTAGAAACAATCGCACGATCTAAAAACCACTACCAAAAACGTGCTTATCAATGCGTCAAATGCATGGTAGCCCTCTTCAGCAAGTGCCGACCAGCTTTACTAATGCTGCACAAAAACGCAGACGTTCGTAAACAATGGGGCGCAGCCGTAGCGTGGCTACAAGACGAATTGGAACGTCGTTACCAAACAAATCCTCAATACACGTATAGCACATGGTCGCCGCCGCCACAGAGTAACGAGAATTCAAACGGATACTTCCTGGAGCGTTCAAACAGCGCACGAAAAACCTTAGAACGAGCGCTTGAATTAATGCCTGAAAGCGAACGCGACGACGACGATGCTAGCGAAGAACAAGAATCGCAGGAAGAAGCAACAGAAACCAATCAAGACGAAACATCATCGACATCTACGTCAACAGCCACGACGACAACGGCGAGTACGATTGTTACAACTCCCAACCAGCGCGTTGACCTGCCTGACGTTGCGCAAACGTGCGACCCACCCGCGAACAATCCGAACACTTAGTCGACGGCGGCCATTACATGTAATTCGTTGTGGAACAACATGGTAAGTGTTTATTAATCACCGCAGAACCAAGGAAAAACAAAAACCAGGAAAACGCGACGCAAAGAAAGAGAAGCGCCTGCTACCATCGCCATCTGTGTTGGTGTGCGCGGATATTTTGTTGTTTACTTCAATTAATTATTTAATTTTCAAGGGGACTTGTGATATGTATGTATGTATATAACTTATATAACGAAGCATTTTTCTCTGACGATATGTTCTCTTCGAATTTAATTGATTCATAATTTATTTACACACGCGTTGCATTTTCTACAAACCAAAACTTGCATTAAGTGTTTGCATTCAACATCTCAACTTTGTGGTAGGCATTGAATAAACATGATTAAAGTGAAACAAATGAATATAACAATATGATACCATGATGTTGTAATTTATAACGTGTGACAAGAGAAAACACAAAGTTTCAAAGACTTAAACCAATCAAACATGTTAACACTTAAGACACACTTAAATATTCACCATTTGTGCTTGTTTACTGCATCCAAAAATGATACAAAAAACATTAAATACAAAAAAAATAAAAATCACACATGTTATGATACGAGCGCAGCGCCATCGAACCGGGTCATTGTTAACTGCTAATTGTAACTTAAACTAATATTCAAACGCCGCTCGCTCCCGCCATTAACGAAATTACAAAAAAAAACTACAAAAAAATGCATAAAATGAGAGAAAAAACGAAGAATGAATGTTTCACAAATTAATATTTAAAACAAAAATCATTTAATACCGATGTTATGGTTTTTGATAGATTTTTTTTAAACGTACGCCCCGAAATTTTAGTTTGTATTCTACCCAAATCTAGTTTAATTATTTGTATATAATTATACATATACATATATTTCCTTAACCGTATTATTTATGATGCTGCGAGATAGTAGTTTTAATGTTTACTTGATTTTGCAACAATGAAAAAGTTTAAATAATTTGCTTCAAGAACATGCAGTTTTCTTTGGAGCAGTTCGCTGATAAAACGTTTAACTTAATACAAAATAAAACAAGAAAAAAAAACATGTAAATACCTAGTAATAAACAGTTTTATGCTATTTAATCAATTATTATATTGAATTGTTCATACTTACTGAGATCTTTTATTTGTGATATGTCAGCCATTGCGCTTTATTTGGTTCTTTTTGAGCAATTTTAATTGATTTGTCATTGGTATATATTTTTTTGAAAATATTGTTGCGTTACGGTTATTGAACAAACGAGAAATTATTTTTCTGCAAAACGATGGAAATTATAAGAAGTTGAGAAAGAAACAGAA
>JARJDS010041782.1:4792302-4807170 GCA_030264155.1 Atheta pasadenae | reverse complement strand
AGGTAGATTGCAATACATGTGTAATCGGATCAGGTTGTACTCGAAAGGCTTGTCCTGGTTTTCCCAATATACCATATTCATCATGCGTGGATTACCTCAATAGCCTTCCTCAGCATTCAAAAAATTGCATCGATCCAAAACGTTTGAAGCCATGCAGCCGTGATTCAATATATTGCGATTAAATATTTGTTACTATATTTTGACAAAATAAATCTTGGAATATCTAAATATATTAATGACTTTTGTAATGCGGAGCATTCACATTTCCATGAACAGAAAATGGCAGTTCCTCCCTTCTAGGAATACAGCACTCCAATTTATCGTTAAACCTGACTTACGATCAAACTAATTACAATAAAGAAATGGTTCAAAATCAGTTTATTTACAAGTTTTTTTTGCGCTTATTACATAAAACGCCTAAAATATATAAGTATAAAATGTATATAAAAAAACTAATGTTTTTCAAAATGTAGACATGGGTAAACATAACATATCAAAAATGTATTGTCAAAACGGTTCATAGGATATACTTAACAATGATCGCGAATGACTTTCGTCTTCATAAAGGCACATACATTTTAAAATTTTATCAGCTCCATTAACTGTAATATCCTCAATTTATCATAATTTCTAATCAATCAATTCAAGGATAGAATTTCTTGTTATTCTTAGCCATATCAACCAAAAGGTCGCAAGGCTTGAAAGCGACGCCATAGTGCGTCGCGTACTCATTCATCTTGGCAACTAAACGTGCAGCTCCATACGAGTCCACCCAACGGAATGGTCCACCAGTAAATGGTGGGAAACCAAGACCGAAAACGGCACCAATATCACCCTCAAGTGGATTGGCAAGGATCTTCTCTTCCAAACACAAAACAGCCTCGTTGACAAATCGGGACACCATACGCAATTGCTTATCTTCATCAGAGAACGGACCTCTTGGTTCAGTTGAGTATTTCTTGAGAATTTCCATAGCTTCAGAATTAACTTCACGGTTCTTACTCTTCGCCTGATAAATGAAAACACCCTTTCCAGATTTACGACCGAGGAAGCCAGCCTGGACGATATCTTTCATTACGTTTACATCACCACCGCTGATTCTTTCACCGAAAACCTAAACATAATTATCATTACAAAGTTTAACAAATACTTTTTTTAAAAATTAGTTGAAAATACCTTGAACAAATCGGCAGAGATATGAGAACCAACATCTAAACCGACTTCATCGGCTAATGTAGCTGCACCAACGGGGAATCCAAACTGCTTCGATAGTTTATCGAGTTCTTTGGGATCCACACCTTCTTGTAATAGACGGATAGCTTCAGATAACATGAAGGACAAAATACGAGTTGTGTAGAATCCAGGACCATCTCCAACAGTGATTACGACTTTTCCTTGCTTCAAACCAACAGCCACTGCTGCAGCGGCTGTATCCTTAGATGTTTTATCGGTTGTGATGATTTCCAAAAGTTGCATTTTGTCAACAGGTGAAAAGTAATGCATACCTTAATACAAAAACAAAAAAATTAATATTCCAAAGAAAACGACTAAACTTATCAACATACCAACAACTTTTTCGGGACGTTTGGACCCTGCGGCAATTTGTGTGATTGGCAGTGCACTGGTGTTACTAGCAAAAATACAATGTGGTGGAATTACAGCCTCAACTTCTTTGATGACTTTGTGTTTAATGTTGATGTCTTCAAATACGGCTTCGATTACCATGTCGGCGCGTTTAAATGAATCGTAGCTTAAAGTGGCGTCAAGTGCAGATAAATATCTATCACGTTCCAATCTAAACAACAAAAAAACATAAATATTACTTTATAGTTTATAAAGTTACATAAACACACAACTTACGCGTTCATTCGTTTACGTTTGACAGCATTGTTCAAACCATTCTGGATTTGTCCAATACCACGCCCCAAGCCAACGGAATTAGTATCCTTCAAGATAACGTCGTAGCCTTTGTCCAATGTGACTTGGGCAATACCAGCTCCCATAAGACCAGCACCAAGAACAGCTACAGATTTGACAGGACGTTCAGGAGCACCAAATCTGTTCTTTTTACATTCAGTTTGGCCCCGGAATAAACCAATAAGACCTTTGGATTGAGGTGTCATTGCAAGTTCACCAAATCCTTGTGATTCGGCTTCAAAACCAGCAACGCTACCTTTGTCAAGTCCTGTTCTTACCACATCAAGAATCTAAATTATGAAAATATAAAGAATTGACAGACTTTGATCACATAAATTTTAATCATTAATTACCTTAAGTGGAGCTGGATACAATCCTCCAGACATCTTCATCACTTGTTCCCTGGCTTTTCCGAATATTTTATTTTTAACAAAATCATACTGCAAAGCAAATGCAAATACTTTATCCATTGTAGATTTTTTGGTCCTGTCTACTTTAATTTTGCCAGTACTAATTTCTTTAGCAACTTGTACAGCTACTTGTTCCAAGTACTGCATAGTATTATCTTCAGGAGTTTTAAAACCAGGACCTAAAGGACTAACCAAGAGGTCAACAATGCCAAACTTTTTAGCTTTATCTGCTTTAAGTGTTTTACCAGTCAATGCCATATCCAAAGCATTTGGTAATGCAGTCAATTTGGGTAAGCGTTGAGTACCCCCTGCACCTGGTAATAAACCAAGCATCACTTCAGGTAAACCTAATCCAGTTTTCTTGTCTTGGACAGCAATTCTATAATGACAAGCCAAAGCAACTTCCAATCCACCACCAAGGCAACTACCTTGGATAGCTGCAACAATTGGTTTCTTGCAGTTTTCAATCTGATTGAGTAATTGTTGGCCATTCTTTGAAATTGATATAACTTCCTCAGCAGTCTTGCAGGCCTCTAGCATGCCAATATCAGCACCAGCAATGAAACATCCTGGCTTTCCAGAAATGATAACTGCTGATTGAATTTGTGGGTTATTTTGTATTTCTTTGAGTTGTTCTTCAAATTCGGCTGATACTTCAGCTCCTAGAGAGTTGACCTATGGACCATATCTATATTTATCTATATTGTACTTTAAACATCTTATCATATTTTTTTACCTTGGAATTTGGTGAGTCCAAAACTAAAACGCCGACTCCATCAACGACTTTTAGATGCGTGTGTTTTTGACCGGATGATAATGCACGAATGTGACTAACACCTGGAAAAGTTTTGCATAAACATTTAGATAAGTGTACTTTGTACTTACTACAATTTCGCCGTAAGTAAACATATTACTTAAGAGATGACTAGCCTTAAAGAGTACTTACTTGCACCAGAATTTATACGCTGCATATTGCGATAAATTTTGTGAAAACTACCTACGAACCTGAGCGACATGATTGGAATTTACGTGGAATTTTAACACACTCGGTAATTTACAAGTTAATTGGCATGAGGAAAATGCACGCGACCGACACAAATAATTTGAAAGCCGATTGAACTTTGGACGTACAAAACTAGACGGTCCAAAATTCAGCCGATATGGTGACGAAAGTGAATGGAGTTTGACAATGACAGCCGAACCTGCAAACTGCTGCAAACCGGCTGTGCACTGCCTATTCTAAAAAATGATCTGGGGAATTTCATGTTTCTATAGTTGGTAACACTTTTACAAGTTACATGTGTAACATGAGTGTAACATGAATAATTTTTTGTTTTTATAAGAAATCGCTATTTTATATAAACAAAAATTAATACATGATAACAATACAACTAATAATAAATAATATTTGATTTAAATAATTAACGGTTATGTTCCAAACAAAAAATAATTTATTATTAAATTGTATTAGAAAAACTTGTCACTAATTTAGTAACATTTACTACTTTAAAGTTGGCTAACTTGTAACATCTGTTTTTAAATATTCGCATATGGCACGCGCTGAATGCCAGTTATTTAAATTAAAAAAAATTGTTGTTATGACTGTAAATTAATGCCACGCAAGTTTATCACAAGTATGTAAGTAAACACTTGGTAATTTTTAAGCAATTTTGTGCCCCCACATACGCAGTGTTACATACATCAGCTCGAGCAACGCCCGTCATGACAATTCACAATCATTCAATCCACTCATGCAAACAAACATTATTTACTGAATTTTTTGTTTTACTTTGTCTGCTTCTTAACAAAACTTAAATTAATATAATTTAAATATACAATTATGGTACAAGAAACAAATGTGTGAAAATCTTTTGTAAAATGTACGTCAACACATTTTCTCCCGATGAGCGCTACAAGTGCGAGTAGTCGCGATTCATTAAAAACACGATGTAGTTATGATTGCCTACGATTTGCAAATTGTTTGTAACCTTAAAAACTTCAACAACGCCACTCTTTCGTTTGATTCATCTTTACTTTGTTTGGGTGGCAAATTTAAATAACTTAGTTAAAGTGGAATTTAAACTGGAAGGGACTGCCGTGAAAACTGTGGAACTGATGGAAATTATTATAACCGCCGCCTTTGCCGGACTCTGGATCAAGCGGATCCTCGCCATTATCGAACTGCCGCCGCTTTTCCTCGTCAGTCAAAACCTGCAAACAAATAAACAAAGTTACATACAAACACACCGCCATCTTGTCTTGACCCTAGTTAGTTAAAAAAACGTTTGGTGTCGATAGAGAAATTGAGCTATGACCAAAAATATCAACAAACGGTATATTTTAATATATATATAAATAACTTTAAGTACCCGCAACCCGACATATCACACCACTATGTCGCATTCATCATAAAATAACAACAATAAAATTTAACTAGACATAAAAACTAAGTTAAATATTTACAACTTTCATAAAAATAAATTATTTGTCATGTACACATAACACAATACAGTCGTCTTTTGTTGTGATGTTTCAATTGTTCTTTTTGTTGTCTAACAAACAGTTTTGTTTTATTATCATCTATTTGGTTCATTCCCCTCATCTTTCTTCAAAAACACACTAAGCTCGTAAATGCTTTCGGATAACCTGCCAAACGCATTTACCAGCGACACAATTTCACTACGTTGTAGTTGGAAGTCTTTCTTATCTTGGTTGTTAATATACAACTCAGGATTATTCTGTTCATCAAAATATCCCGAAAACAAAATTTTTAAAGCTGTCCCCAATCCTTGTACTTGTAACTTGCCCCATAATTTACACTTATCACATCCAACACAATCCATTATTGTGCTTATATTTCTAAAATGTTGTTTAAACTCAAACTTTAACTTCTGCGCTTCATCCCCGCCCATAAACATATTAGTTTCGTTAAAGTGTTTCGTAAACTGGCGCGCTACATTGAGTAAATCTTTAATAGCAAGTTGAGTATCAAAATCATCAGGTTCATTGCCGGTGTAAAACTCCTCACGTTGCAAATACGATGAAGCTTTAACTAAAGCTCGTAATTCAATCAAATACAAAAAGTACAGATTCCTAATCCAATTCAATCCCTCGCCGTTTGTGTGATCCGGATCAAAGCGCAACTCAAACTCTTCTTGATTCCTTCCCCAAACAGGTGTGGTGATAATCCCCATTGATTTTTTCTCAGACAGCAAATACTTAGCGCTCAAATGTATGTTAATACTAGCGTGAAGTCCAGAAATTAACCTATAAAAAGTCCTCTTCTCCAAACACATGCCATTCAATTTATCGTTTTGTATATACGCCGTAAAAGTATTTCTAGTGGGGCGGAAACAATTCTCCATATAAATCGAATGCCACACACGATGTGCAGACTTCCCTTTGTACCCCGTGTACCTCTCAGGATTAAGCATCAAATCAACATACTGCGCTTCGCTGTCATTCTCGTTGACCACACAGAAATTATCCTGACTATCATCATACACCTCCCACAACACAATATCTTCCTTTACCTTATTGCTGATCGTCGTGTTCAAAAATCCCAGCTCATAATCGCTGTCACAGCTTTCTTTCGTATACTTATTATGCCGCGGCACACTTGCACCCTTTAAGCCTTCAGGTATATCCTTTTCGTGGCACTGCTCCACGTGGCAGTACTTCATCGCGCACTTGCTGTCATCGCTCCAGAACGGACACTCCTTTTTGAGATTCACTTTGTAGAATCTAAAATAGTCTTTGGTGAGGAGGCTTTGCAATCTCGGATAGATTTTGAAGTTATTAAATGTGTCTAGGGAGTCTATGTTGCACGAGCAGTCAGCGATCTCTCCCTGCAACTGATGACAAATTCTTCAGCAATTCTCCGCGTACGTAGATTTTTTTTTTTGGTTTGTGGTAATTTCGACTTTTACAAGTATTCGAAGTTTTAAATGTCACCGATCAAATGTTATTTTACAAACAAAGAAAACAGACGCATGAAACATAGCTCAATTACTCCATCAGGGTATACACAGGGTGTGATTTCAAAAAAACAATTAATGATAAGAGTACAAAATTATCAAATTATAGGTTATTTCACATTGTAAGGAATCAATTTCTGAGTGATAAAGATTTTGAGGTTAAGCAATGAAATAGCAATTCGATTAAGAATAAAAATAATGTACCGACGGGTCATCGTAAGCAATAATCGAGCTATACTTCAAGCATCGATTAACTTTTTTTTGACTTTATGACATTATTTTTGCGTCTATCGAATAATTGATAATTACTAATGAACCACACACAATCGTTTCAACAAAAATTACCTATTTAACGCATACACAGATGGTTAGTAAAAACAAAATGGCGGTATATACTTCTAATCCTAACCTAAAATTTACTTGATGTATTAAATTTCAAGCTAATTTTTGTCAAAAGATTATAATGGTTCATAATTTGATATTAAATGCAAAAAACGCAATGTACTGTTAATAAACAAAAAAATATATCAACCCTTACCTCCTTAGCAGCAGCAATGTCAATAAACTTCTTTTCCGCAATTTTTTTCATCTTCTCGTCCGTCTGATAATTATCCGGATGCCACTTCTGCGCCGCTTTCCGGTACGCTTTCACAATCTCCTTCTTCGAGGCACTTCGCTTAACATCCAAAATCTTATAATAATCCCTCCTCTCACTCTGTTGTTGCATTTTCTGCGCCCGCTGTATGCCTTCCTTGGCTCTCTGGAAACCCTGATCAATCTCCAGAGCCGCCTTAAAGTCTTTAATAGCATCGTCATACTGCTCCGCCTGCAGGTGAGCGTCAGCTCGATCACAATACGTATTCATATCCTGATGCATATTCAATGCTTCCGTGCAAGAATCAATAGCTTCCTGCGTTTGCTCGTCCTTCGAGTAACAATGACATAACAATTTCTGAGTTTCGTAAATCACCATTTGCACCTGCTTCTCGCTTTTTAACGCTTTCTCAGCCGATGCTATGCATTCGGCGTAATTGCCAGCTTCTTTGAATCCTTCGGCGTCCGTCAACTGCTTTTCAACTTTTTTAATTTTTTTGTACAAAGGAAAACAATCTTTATGGTCCGGGTCGAGTTTAAGACACTCACGAACGGATTTTAGCGATTCGGAAACGTGTCCCAGTTGGTAGAGGAGGTTGGCTAATTTATGGTAACCGGCGGTATTGTCCGTTTGGAGTTTAGTGGCCGCTTTGTAGTCGGATATCGCGGCCAAGACGTCGGGGATTTCCATATGGATCTCTGCCCGAAGTTCGTAAAGTCGCGCAGCCCATGGCGAGACTTCGATTACTTGTGATAACGCGTGCACGGCATTGTGGTAATCATTCTGAGCGTAATAATATTTTGCTAGCTGTTCGTTTTCAACGGTTGGTTGAATTCGATGAAGCAGATCGTTTGCTTCTTCATTATAAGGATCTTGTTGGAGCTATAGCAAAAAAAAAACATCAGTTAATTTAACAGTAACCATATGGTACAAAGTTAACTAGATGTGTATTAAGTTGCCTACATCAACAAAACTTAATATACAACACATGTTTTAATTCCAAAATACGTTTCTATAAGACAAGATGGCCGAATAGTCCTTGTTAATCAATCCACATTATCTACATGATTTATTTTGACATTTTTGACAAACAAAACAAACAAATGATAAACTCAAATTTAATTCTTAAAAATGTTAAACTCACAACATTTTCAAGGAAATTATTAAGAAATACTTACAACATTATAAAAATCTAACTGTGCCTCCTCATAATTGGCTAACTTAAGATGAACGCTGCCTCTGCTGACTCTAGCGGCAACAAAGTCTGGTTTCAGTTCAAGAACTTTGTCTAAATCACTAAGGGCATTTTTTGACTTGCCCAACGCCAGATACACCGTTCCTCTTTTGAAGTAGGTAAGGTAATTTTTTGGATCACCCTCTAATACACAAAAGTTATTTATTACATTAATTATAAACAAAATTAAAATGTATGCAAAAAAAATACTTACCAACTGCTGCATGATAATGTGACAATGCATCAGAGAGTTGTCCCCTAGCTAAGAACTGTTTACCTAATTCTAAGTGATTATTTATTTCTGCTTGTGTCACAGCCTTGCAATCTGCAATCAATTAGGAAACAAAAAATAAACAAGAATAAATGTTTGAGTAAGCAAAAACATTGGCATTGTATCTTTGCTCATAGAATAACAATTAATTATGCAACATTGCACACAACCAAACTTTTATACAAAGTGTTTAATATTTGATTTATTAAAAATAAATTAACAATAAACCATAAAAATTATTTCATAACAAAATATATTAAGATAAAAATCTTAAAATTATTATGGTTTTGGTACACTCTGTATGTGCAAAGAAAAAGGTTATGTGTCATGTCATCAAAACTGTATTAAAATTCTAACAAATACTCACATTCCAGCAGGAACACCAGGAGTACCGCAATCTGCGGACGCCATTTGTTAATTCTATACGTGGGCACTAACATTTTTGACTAATTCAATTCAATACAGCATCACAAACGCGTTCAAACGCACCAAATTAAACTAAATCTATCAGTCGAACATGTTGACGTGTTGGTGTACGATTCGCAGGTTTCTATACGTACTCTAATCTTGAGTTTGTTTGTGTATTTATCACTACTTGCGGTTATCACCGGCGCACTGCACCTTTACTAGAGCACAATTGGCATTAGACGGTTCCCGACTTGATGCCCTATGAAGGCGACGAGAGCGATGAGTTTGATTGTATCGTCCACACGGTGCGCACATTTATGATGATGATACGTGCTACACAGCGGACGAAAAAGACACGACACCGTCTACAAAGCACACAACGCGATACAACAATTCAGCCGCATTTGCTGTATGCACACAACGGCAAAATTCGTGGTTCAATTCGATTGGTCCAACGCACATGTCACGTCTGTCATGCGCATGCGCAGTACTTACAAAGTGTACAGCCACATACAAGTTGGAATGAATTTTTTGAAAATTCCGCTGCTTCCACAGAATTTCGCGTTTTTATTTCGTAATTGTTGGTTGTGTTGGTAATTGGTTGCTATCGGGTCTTATCTAGTGTAATCTTATACAATTTGAGTGTCAGTTTTTTGTGTAGGACACGTATGGTAATGATTCAAAGCAATTCAAATGTATATTAAACGAGTTTATATAAATTTTAATCAAAAACAAAAGAATGAATCATGTATAGTTGTGTTGTACCGTGTTGTACATAAAGTTTGCGAGTAGTTGAAGATTAAAATAGATTTGGGGTTTATCTGATGTTGAAATGAATTGAACTTTGACATTTAAATATGGATTACTTTGTGTTAAATTAATGTTTATCTTTTCGACCGCCAACGTGAACAATTTATTAATTTTTTTTTATCAGTATAATATTTGTTGTTGTGCATAACAATAATTTATAAATTATTTTTTTGTTGCAAATTAAAATAACATTGGATTTTTTATTACCCGTGACTATCAGTTATAGGTTTTAACATAAATAACTCATTTCAATTGAATATGAAATATTCATGTGACAGGTACATCGCGACACAATAAAAAGGTTACTATAAAATTTAACCAACTTTGTGTCGAAAAATTTGGATAGGCAACCCAAAAAACATTAACATAATTTGTTTAATGCTCTAAACAAATGACGTTAAATTATATTCTGGAAAGGGTAGTTTTCTATTATTTTTAGGTTCTAATATGTGATGTGCCAATTTTTTTTCATTAGATTCATTAGGTTTAAAACTAGAACGACCATAACCTAAAACTGTTTATGACACCAGCAATTTTAGTCGAATTGGATAAATTTCAAAAAGTTCATAAATTACATGATTATAATCAAACTGTAATTATATATGCATTACGCATTTTTACTACTGATTTAACCTATTTTTCATTGTACTCACCATGTTTAGAGAGTATATATGTACATCATTGTGCAGCTTGTAAACATTAAATATACGTACGTGATTCATTTCACGCAACGCAATAGAATTACTCAGGATTACCCGCAGCTTAATCAAATAATAAATGATTATTATAGTTATTAATATCTGTACAATCTTTACCTGAAACGTTTGCCAAAAAATGTTCAAAGGTTCAAAGGCTGATGAGAAACAAATGAACAAAAGACATTTGGTGGACACAGGTTGACAGTTTACGAAATGGCAAGCAACCAAATATACACCACATTTAAAGCAAATATTGAATATTTATATTTACATAAAAATAAATGAACTTAGTATAAATATTTAACTAAAATACTGTCCAGAAATTACTTTTAAGACTGAACCGTTCATATTTACTAATGTGGTGAATAAAATGCAAATAATTAATAAAGAAAATGTTATTTTTCCTTGACATTAAAGCATTAAATAAAAATGTTGTTGTTTGATACAAATTTTATTAGAATTTATGTGGTAATAAGTCTCAAATGTATTAATACGTCCCTGACCATTTTGTATCCGTGAATGATTTCTGGGATGTGTGCGCATCATTTTGTTGACCTGAACCTACCTGAACCCAAACAAAACCATTAGTGTTTAGTTCTCTCTTTTCCCTCCTGAAAGTAAATTTTCGTGAAATTAATTACGGCGGTGTGACAATCACAACTCATCGTCATGGATCTTCTCGGCTCGATAATGAACTCCATGGAAAAGCCACCGTCACTCAGCGAAAAAGAACGTGACATAATGAAAAGTTCGTATTTTATTATCTAGGCCTAAGATTGGTTTGTAATCTAACCTACAAACTTGATTTTTCTACAACTATTTTTGTTATTATCGCTCAGAACGTAAAGCCGAATATGAAAAACGCAAGGAAGCAGAAAAACAACGCTTCAAGCGTTTCAAGGAGGACATTGAGAAGAAGTGTCAGTCACATTTTGGTGATGCAAACAATACTTACCTAAAGTTCCAACCGATGGATCATATTTATCGAAGTATTATGTAAGAATACAAACAAAGTTTTAAATTTAATTAAAGTTTTAATTAGGTATATATTGCATTATATGTGGTATTAAAAAATAACCTTAAACAAATATTTTATTCAGTTTTATAGTTTTTTTTAACTTGACAAGGTTATGTAAGTTAATATTATGTTTTCTAACCTCAAACAGACATGAAATAGCTGAATCTCAAGGTTTAATATCGTATGCTTTCGGTACTGATGGTGTCGATCGGTATATTCGCATATACCGCAAAGAAAATGCACCGTGTGAAGATGAACTTACCGTCAGACGTCGTGGAGATCCTTGGAGTGAAGAAGTTAGGCTACAATTAATTGAAGAAGTATGCATTTTTTTAATTGACAAGAAAATATCAAAACACTTGACCTTTGTATATTACAGAGAAAACAAGAACAACTCGAAGTGGCTGAAGAATCAAAACGCAAACGTAAATCCGAAAAATTTGTACCAAACTCAAATTATAAAGATAAATACGTTCATTTAATTGGCCAGGAATCAGCGTTGGAAGCTGCCAAGAAAACAGAAACAAACAAAAGTTACGGTTTTGGTGAGTAACAATTATTTAACATATTCAACATCTTGAAAACAAGATGTCTACCAAACTGATGTTGTCGTTGAATGGTTGACACTTTGGCCAGAAATTGTAATAGTTTTTTTCAGTTCCTAGTGAAAATAAAAAAGATCAACGCTCAATAGAACAAACAATGGCTGATATTCGAGCCAAAAAACGACAAAAACTTGATTTGGAACGACTAGAAAACGAGAATGCGGATGCGCATGCGTCCGCAACCATCACGACAACCACAAATCAAGAAAAAGAGTAAATTTAATGGAATTGCTTATAATTTTAGACAAAAGTGTATTGTATTATTTTTTATTTTAAGATTTTGATCTATAGAATGCATATTTATTTTAGGTTAAACTTCAATAATTGCATAATACGTAATTATATATATTTATCTGTTAATCTGTTTTTAATTAAATATAGAGATAGGCAACAGTAACTACACACGTATGGTGTTTGTAATAGTTCATCACGATTATAAATATTCGCTTGAAGAGTACTTTGTAATGTTACGCTTTGTGGGCGAAATGCCTTGCAATAAAGCCGCATTCTCCTTTTTCAATTGGGATAACTTCTGGCATGGGAATTGATTCTCCTTCTCGTACTTTGTTTGTACATGCGACAACATTGTATTTAGGAGAAAATCAGCGTTTTTGGTTATGAATTTTCTCATCTGAAAACAAAGACAACAAATAGCAATACAATCCAAACAATAAGTCAGATTTAGTCTTAGGAATGTATATTACTAACCTCACTTTGTGTTTCCTTTCGTAATGCTTGTTCAATATACTTAACCTGAGCATCAAAAACATTGTACAAAGATTCGTCGATGGTATGCAACAAATCAGGCGTTTGCAATCTTAGACAATCGTCCAATAAATGTAGATAAAGCTTGGAAAACGCAATCGTGTTTGAGGTTAATTGCAACCAGCAATCACCTGTGACATAAACCGACAGATTCATTCCTAAATCATTGTACTCCTGAATAAACCGTGCAAGCGCAGTTTTAGATCGCATGTCCATTGGTATCCATTTGTCATCAACAGCGCGTAATTTAATGGCGTCGATTTGTTTATCCCGAGCGTCTCTTATTGCACGGGATAATGGCGTGCGAAGTGCACCATCAAGTTGATAACATAAATCAATGCCATATGTATATAACTACAAATGAAATGCATACAAAATTATTTATTATTACTGGCCTAACACCCCAGTTTGAGTAAAAATTTTAAGATTTATAGCCAAAACTTAATTTTAAAAGATTCAATTGTTAATTTTACCACAGCGCAAGTTATAGGATTAAAGCGGGTTTTAAAACTTGAAAGGAGTTTCTCTTTTTATGGCATTTCTAAGTTGCCAGGACAAATAACTCCGACAATTTTCAACCAAATGACTTGAAATTTGGAATATAGATTGTCTTTAGAAATATATTGTATTACTTACTCTTTCACATTGGTACCTAACCAAAGCAACACATTCCGTAATGGAGGACATCGGTGTTTGCGGAACAAAAACTTGTTTAATAAAATGAGTAGTGAATAGATTTAATTCACTACTCGCCCAAACGGCATAAGCTAAACAATACACAATAACATATTAAATATTATCTTTCTCACAAAATGTATATTAAAATGTATTTTACCTGATGCACAGCTTGGTGAGTCTGGAAATGCTCTCAAAAACTCTTCTGTCATGTGACACAAATTCGTAAATACAGCACTGGATAAATACCGGACGTAGACAGTGATGGAACCTTCGCGTTTAACGCGTTTGCACTGTGTCTTCAGCATACTGCTACATAATTTTAAGAATAAATCACAAGACTGCGTAGCACATCCAAGTTGATTTAAAAGTCTAACTGCTCGTCTTGCAGCTCTCAAACCACCTTGTAGTGATTTATCAGGATTGACCTCAAGTTCTTTCATTAACACTTCAATTAAGTGTACACTTCTTTGATCAACCTATAATTAGGATTTGTAATAATAATTTGATTGTTTAGTTAGGTTAAGTTGAGATAAAATAGGTTATGACTTACTTTTCGTTGAATATCTGCTAAAATATGATCAGCTTGTTGTTTATTCTCTTGAAAATGAACATTACACGCGTTAATATAATCTTTTGCTTTTTGTAATAAAGTCAAAGCATCCTCAAAGTGTCGCTGCGCGACGCAAACATCTAGTTCTTCAGGTACTTCTAGTAACCAATCAGGATGATCAAAGACTTCGTCTTCCTCATCGTTTACGTTAATACTAAGGCTTTGAGTGTCGATTGACGCTGTGCGTGATGGTGACTTTTCGATTATTGTCGATTCACGTTTTAATTGATCATGTGCCAAACGGTTTTTCTTGGCTAGATCAGATTTATCTATCCAATCTTTCTACAGTAAACATAATTAAGGATATCAGTTAGTTTTTGGTATAATATTCACTTAGATTTGAATTGTAAAAACTTACTTTGCTTGCATTACTTTTACATTGAAACAATCTGGAATCTGGAAATGCTAATACTTTAAAAGCAAATTTTACATTTCCTAAATCTCGAACATTCACAACTGCAAGACTTCCCAACTCGTAGTAAGCATCAAGTTTATAACGTTTTCCAGATTTCCTAAAACCACAAAACAAAAAAGTTAAAAACTTAATATTCTTATAACTTATATTTACTTACCCAGGATTAGAACAAGCCAACAATAAACCTTCAGAGAATAAAAAACCAACAACACTTTTTTTTGGTGTGTTCTCAACAAAATCCAATTCAGACAAAAATCCTTCATGCAGCAATTGAATGTTAGGAATATCAATAAATCCCTTTAAAACAACAACGAAAAAGTTAACTTTGTTAAATTTATTATGAAATGAAACACTTACAGATGCACCTTCAACTTTTTCTAAAACAGCAGCAATTTTTTGCCTTCTTATCTCTCCCTCATGTTCTTCACTTTTATCCTCCTGCGCAGTAACTTCAGCT
>JARJDS010041782.1:4333693-4345902 GCA_030264155.1 Atheta pasadenae | reverse complement strand
CTATTAATTTCGATTAATGGTGAATCAGCGAAATTTGTCAGTTATGTCTATCCTTCCGATGCAATCATTACCAACCTCGGTCTTCACATAATAAAGCTCAGCGAGCGCGTATACTCATGTAGAAATAGATTTGTTTAGGAGGCCAGTTGGACAGTCCATTGTCGTTGAGCAAAGGGAGAGTAAGGTGCGTGCACGATGGGGCGGCGTTTTGCGGTGCGGCCGCGACAAAACACAAGATGATACAAAACATACCCACAAAACCATCAATTCAGTATTCTACACAAAATTAAATTTATTATATTAAAACCCATTTCTTCAAAACGTTACTTTGTTTAAATTTTTTGTGTATTCTCGTTGAATTCGAAAACCCTCTAGGAATATTCCAAAGAATATTTGAATGAGATTACTTTATTGTGACACGCTGTTGATGACATGAGGCAGCTATCTAATTTACTAAATGCCACACGAATAAAGTTTCGTGCTCTTTTCACTTTCCTTTCTGCACACTTCCACACCTTTATGCACACACTGATGCCGCCTGTACAATACCCTAAAATTTCATCGTCACACCATAACCACGTGGAAAAAAATATGCCTTCCGAAGTCGGTCAATAGAACATGTCGCTTTAAATATAGGACACTCTGTCCTGACTAGTCAACACATTTACCAACATACCATGACCGCTTCTTTGTCTTTGTCCATGTTATCCATTCACATTCACGTATCACAATAAGGTGTGATTTTGTTTTACGTTTCTGTTTACTTTGTAATATATTTCTCACACCTTATTCGTAAAAATGTATCATTTTATATATATATGTCAGTTGTGTAGGTTTTTAATGTTTGTTTTATTATTACTATTAAAGGTGTGGTGTTTCGACCATGTGTAATCTCGGGAGTGTATCTCCTCTTTATCCTGGTATCGGCTTCACTGCCGGTACCTACAAAAACAACAATGGCCGGCGTCACCGGCATCTTCCTGAAGCTGCTGATTATGGTTAGCTTGATCACGTCTGTCGGCGTGATTATCTTCCAATTGCTACTGTTGCTGCATTTTGTTCCTTATGGCGAGTTTCTTAAAAAGTGCGAGCTCTTGGAACGCATCATCCGCGCAGTGGGGTTGGTCAAACTGGATGCTCTGGATCCACAAACGGTGGTGTTGTGGATAGCTCCAGAAATTGTCATGTTGATAGCTTCTGTGGTATTTTATATACTCTTTGCTAAGATGACACGTCCCACTCAAGCTGAAGATGGAATTTTAGAAGATACTCCTACCACTAAAAAGACGAATAAAAAATTATTTATTAACATTGGTATTTATTAAGATTTTAATTAATACTAACAAAGTTTATGGTTTATTATAATTACGATTTGATTTGGTTTTCAGGAAAAGTAATTGTGATATGTGCATTGTGCCTGGCATCTATTCTGAAACCTTCGATCATTGGTGGTTTATATTTTTTTATATTTTTATCAACTGCAACATGGCTCGGCAGCTATCGTTCCTTGGAGAAAGGATTCGCTGTGCTGTTGAAGTTTCTTATGGTTATAGTTTTCTTCCATATATTTGTTCTTTATGCCTATCAAACGGAATGGCCGCAGATGTACTTACAAGATGATAGTCCTTACGCCAGGTTTGTCAAGACCAGAAATTTTTTGCCGACGCACTGCATTGGTTCTTACTTTTTTTTTTATAGAATTATATTTCATGGCTAGAGTTGATAAAATGTATGTTGTGCTTTTAAGAGTAGGCAACCACAAATGATTGTTCTTTTGTTTATTTTTGTTTGTTAGCAGCACCATCACGGTTTAATAATGAACTAAAAATTTGATTCAATCAGATCCAATGCAGTGTGCCAATTCTTAAATGTTTTTCTACATCAAATTTCTTTGTTTAGGTGGTTTGGGTTAACAAAATTGATGTACGTCAATTGTGATGGTGATCCAAGAGTGTTTGAATACACTGTCCAACCATGGTCCGAATATTTTTACCTTCTCTACCTTATATTTCTATATTTTGTAATGGCGGTATTGTCCAGCCAGCTTCTCACCTACTCTGCAACGGTACGTACCATCTTATATTCCATTAAATCATTGAATCATGACTAACGGGTATTAATTTACTAAACAATTTTAACGTCAACTGCATCCAGTTAACCCAGGAAAACAAAAAATCTAAATTTGTGTGTTTGACTTAATCAGCAGCCAGCAAAAAAGCAGGGCAACTTTTCTCGCTTAGAGGGTAGCTTTAGCAGGCGGCCACTCAGTCGTCAATTATCACAACGTCTCTCCGACAGACGCCTCCGGCGTTCTGCAACGCGTTCGCGGTGGCAGAGTGCCACGCGAAAAGTTCGTGTAAGAATGCAAACCATGCAACAATTTCTCAACCCTCCGATGAATGCTTGCTGCCAATGAAATATACACGTGTGGTAGCTTATTAACACACAACTAATACCATTGTACCTCTAACATCACAATTCATCCCTGTACACCAAATAGTTTTGTGTGTTTTATTTGTTCTTAGATGATTGATTTCTCTTAACTAACAATCCATGCATTGTGTTATGATTTGCTTTCGTTTTAAAACTGTTTTGTTTTTGCTTCTATTTTTTCCGGTGGATTCTTATAGAACCGTAAAGTACACGGTAGCAAACGAACTGTTGGTGAATCCACGCCTGTACGTATGATTTTTTATTTTGATTGAATTTTTATTGATTTGCCAACATAGTCGATGTCACTTTTCTACATTTATTTCGTGTGATCACCGCTTTTCAAATACTCACACGAGTGCTATTCTAGCTGATGCACGATGGAAAGCAAAAGTTGTACACCTCGAAGGGTCCGTCGATGTTACAGGACTCAACTGGGAGTGTTATCATCTCAAACGACGCCGATATTCCCATGAATGATGTTGAAAGTAAGTTGGAGTGTTAAAAACGCAACAAAATTTATGTTTTGGATCATATATCAAAATTTCTTATCTGGAAAACATTAAAATAATTTATCAATTTAACATCAGAATTAAATTCTGAATTAGATGAAGATGACCATGATGATTTTGAAGAACCAGCAACTTGTTTCGAGAAGTTTGTTTTCGCCTGTGAATCTCTACTGTTGTTTATTATCAGAACATCCTACATTGGTACCAATATCATTATGATGGTATGTTGTATTATCACAAAAAACAAACGAATGTTGATTGAATGTTTATTTAGGCATGGAGTATAACATATCATAGCTGGATAACGTTTGTCCTGCTACTTTGGTCGAGTATTTTGTGGATGGTACCCAACCAACGCAAACACACGCTGCGTTGCAGCCCCGTCCTGGTGGTGTACGCCTGGTTTCTTCTTATTTCCGCGTATGTCTTCTCGATAAATCTCACCGAAGATGAATTACCATCTAAAATTGATGGTTGGGATCTGTCTCAAATTGGTTTCATCCGCAACATTGATACACCCTACAAGGCACTTGTTGTTAAGTGTCTTTACACTGTGATGTTCTGGATTACCTTAAGGCAATACATGAAGGAACGCATTGAAGACAGGCAAACTTCTGCTCTTGCTGATATGGTCGCTCCTGTTCATCTCACCATTGGAACAGCAACTGGTAAGTGTTATTTGCACTATTATCAAGTATTCGATTCGAATCTATCGATACGGTGATAGTATAGATTGTATTAGGTCTTGATTAGGTTATAGGTAAGCATTGTGCGTTGTCTTGTCTGGTTCCAGGAATAACTGGCTTATTAGCCGATGGCCAAAAGACACAAAAAGTCTATCCCGAAAAACTAAGCGAACAGGCCGCTTATTTAAACGTCAATAATGATAGTTTATGTTTAAAAACGCCTTTGCCTGAAGGTACCGAAAATTTCAGTCTTGTGACTTTCACCGTTTTACATGTTTTTGTGATAGTTTAGCTTATAGAATGAGCAAAACTGTAAATATCTATTATCAAGGCCGTTTTGAATTTTATGATATCTTTAGAAATGCACAATTTTCAAGTCGATTATCAACTAATTATCAACTTATACATTGTACAAAACCAATTTATTTGAAAGTAAGTTTTGTGTAGTAGGCTAATGATATTGTTTTTCATCTAGGATCTTTACATCAACACCCCAAATCAGAAGAAAATGAAACAATGAAGAAAGTTGGTCATTTTGTGAAAACATTCCTCACTAAGTTCTGGATTTGGGTGGTAGCCATTACGCTGTTTAGCGTCGCCATTACGGGAGAACGCATGACAAGCTTTCGTATTTTTTACATGGTTCTCTTCCTTATCTTCCTTCTTAGTTTCCAATTTTCCTTCCGCGTGTGGCGTAAAATCATGTTCGGTTTTTGGCTGACTGTGATCATCTACTCCATGATTATCTTAGTCCTTGTATATACATATCAATTCGATCACTTTAACGAGTACTGGGAAGATTATCTTCACGTATCACAACAACAGTAAGTAAACCAAACGTTGTTTTTTACGTGTTTGATTTAATGTATGATGTTCCGAAGGCAATTGGACATTGGTTTGGAAAAATACGAAACCAAACAATTGTTTGTCAGACTGGTGACGCCTACCTTCTTTGTCATCATCACCGCCGTGCAGTTGCATTACTTCCATAAAGACTTCCTGGAGCTGTCCAAACCCACATCGGGATTAGCGGACACCACAAAATCCGAAGCAGCTAGTTCCGCGCAGGGTGGAATGGCTGCACAACCTTTAGAAGAAGAAGATTCCGAAGATGATGAGATTGATCTCACTGATATTGAAAGTAGGTTTATTGTTTAATGATGAATCCATGTGTTTGAAGTTGAATTTTTCAGATGTTTCCGCACTTCAGGTCCAAAGAAAGTTTAAAAAGTTCTGCAAACAATTGTACTACGCTATAAACCTGGCGTGTTTGTTCTTGGAGCTTCACTTGGCCAAACTGGTCATGTTTATTGGTATGTTGGTGGCGACTAAAGATGTCTGCGCGGTGCACTTTGCTATCGTTGTATTGATGGTTCTCGGCACAACAATTGGCAACAAAATGTTGAACGCTTGCATTTATTTAAGCAGTTTGCTTGCGTCTGTGATGCTTATAACAAGAATGTTGTATCAGATCGACTATATTAAACACGACATTTGGAATGTCACATGTGAGGTATGTTTATAAACTTTTGACTATTACTTATGACTAAAAGACGCATTGTTTATTAGGTTATCGTGAACAATCAAAGCACTGTTTTGGAAGGCAATACAGCTCAATGGGTTGGATATTTCAAACTTGCTAATGGACGAGATTTACCTTCCGCTGTTAAATGGAACATTGTCATGATTTTAATTGTTACACTCTGGTGTGTTATAAATGTACGCCAGCAGAGCAGGAGGGAAAAATTGGGACATCCAACCCGGCGTCCATACTTCATGTTCCCGAAGATTCGGGTCACTAACGCTGATACCAACCTTAAAACGTACTTAATGTACCTGGCTAACTACATGTTTTATCGTTTAGGCGTTGAGGTATGTGCGAAATTGTTACTTTTTATTGTTACGATGTTATATATCTTTCTAATGATGATGGTTTGCATTATTTTTGTAGATTTGTCTTATAGCCACTGTAGCTGTAATATCTCTTCGTATGGACCTGTACGCGCTTTTATATTCTTTGTTTTTATTATCATACTTTATGATGTCCCGAGCCACACTATCACGTTTCTGGAACGTGTACCTGGCTACTTTGGCTTTTGTCATTCCGATTCAATACTTTATGGTGGTTGGACTACCACCTGGAGTTTGTATAGGTAGAAGTTTTGTGTCTGTTGTGATTTTATGTTGTTTTTAATTGTGTTTTTTTTAGATTACCCTTGGGATAACAGTGACATTTTACGAAGTCTTCAGGAATGGGGTTTCTTACTCGATCGCCAGTATCCGCCACCAGCAAAGAAAATTCTTTGTGATTTTGCGCTTCTAATCCTCGTCTATCGACAGTCACTTGTGTTCCGTATTGAGAAACGTTATACAAGTTCGGAATATGCTGGAGGGCATAATCGTAGCGTTATTCAGGAAGCTGAGAATCCCACCTTTGTAATCCCAGTGCCTGACTTTATCACTTATAGTCGGACGTACTTGGACATCTTTAAGCGCGTTGCGTTTTTACCACTTATCTGGGTGACGCTTGCAATCGTTTTCTTGGCAGGAACAAATCGTGTGAATATCTTCTCACTGGGGTATCTTATTGGATCATTTTACTTTTTGTGGATTGGAAGTGATATTTATCTCAGACCTATTCCTATTATTTTGGGAAAGTGGAACCATCTTATTTTGTACAATGTCCTTGTCATAGTGATCAAGGTTATTCTACAGTTTATAGGTTGTGTGTTCTTTGAATCAATCAAGGACAACGCTTGTTGGGTTATTCAAATTTTGGGTATCAGTTGTCTGCGAAAGTTTAAAACTGTGTTACCTCCTGCGTTGTTAGGAGCTAACGAATGTGAAGTGCCTAGGGAGTTTGTGGGGTTAGCTTGGGATGGCGCGTGTTTTGCTTTTCTCATTTTAATGAGAAGATTGTTTAACAGTTACAATTTCTTCCATATTATTAACGAAAGCAAGGCATCCGCCATTTTGGCATCGCGTGGTGCTGAGCTTATTGAAGAACTGCGTTGTAAGCGGATGAATGAACAAGATTCGGCGGAGAAGAAAATTATTCTAAAGATTAAAACTAAAATGGATCGAATCAAGGCCAACCAACAGAAGATCTTGGGACCTACATACAAAGATCCAGAAACACATTTCATCGGTAAGTTTTTGTACCAACAAAAAGGCATTTTTATTTCAGATGGTAGATATTTAATTGGAGTGTATGTATGATCATGTTTGCAATATCTCAGAGCAAACAAACAACATGACGCGCACACCTTCAATGACTTCCTGCGTTTCGGGGTCTCATCATACAACCACGCCAGCTGGGTATCATACACCAATTGACGAGGAAGAAGAGGAAGAACCTGAACCACCACCACAAACTCCACAAACCACAACTAATTCTCAACTTGCCACTAATGCGCCTTCTCCGTTTTCGGCTATTATGACCGGTTCTCTTGATGCGTATCTTGATCCACAACGCATGTCCTTTAGTAGTCCTCCCAATTCCGAATTGAATCCACGACCACGTAGTCCTGACGATAGTTTTCCTGTATTCTCTCCACCGCCGTATGACGATGCTCCTCCTTATGCTGAGGTCAGCGAGCAAACTACAGTTGTCGAACGTCAGGAGAGTATCATTGGTCCGCCTTGGATGCAAGGGAAACTTTGTACTCCTCGTCAAAGTGTGATATCGTATTCGTCCAGGTCGCCGATGAGTCATCACACATGTAATTTGTTACCAAACTAATAAGTTATATGTTCTTGGTTTTATCAGCACTGCCTGGATTGTGTTTATCTCCCGTGCGGGTGGTCAACCAGCAAGCGTCGTCTGTACATTTGCCTTGTTATTATTTATGTCTGTAAATATTTTCGCCGACTAGCTTCTTAGGTTATCTTGTTCTTATAGATTCGATTTATCCAAAATCTAGTAGGCCAACATACAGACGAACGGAACCAAAGTCTTACAAAAGGGGTAAATACTCACACAAATCTTTACACTAATGACAATTATAACAATACGAAACGAAATAATAATTGAACACTAACAATTGGCATTTTCAGTGTGCACGTTGTAAATGAATTAGAAATTTAACTGTAAAAAGAGCTTTTTAAGTGTTGTCGTTTTCTAAATAATCTAACCAAGCTATGAAAACAAAAGAACATCGTTTAATACATTGTTTCGTTTTAATCTAGCAATCCGTTCTGGCGACTACTACATGTTTGATGATGTGGAGAATGAAGAACTGGACATGTTTGAGGATATTGCGAGGGACTCAGATGATGATGAGATGCGTTCAACAGTAAGATCACACATGACAGTGGGCGAGGTAGGTTTCCTGTTTGTTTACTATGGGCTTGTAGTTGGATTTGATATGAATTTGGCCGATGATACTAACCATGATCATGATCTCTTAACACCTGGGGTTTTATAGCTGATAAGTAAATCGCTAAAGGAGGACGTAGCGTCGACGCTTAAAGTACAGCGACGTGCAAGCTTGGCCGACGCTCGCGGACGCTCATCAGAGTCACAGCTTTCGGTGCCTTACTCTGCACCACCTGCTGTAAACGTTGAAAGAGTATGTTATTCATTAATTTGATATCTAATTAGTACTTAAATTAGTTAATAACTGATAATTGTGTTAATCAAATCATGATTGGTATAAATATCTTCATTCTTCATTAAGGTTCAGGAAAACTAAATTCTAAATTGGATACTTGAATTATGAAATAATATTGGGTTTTCTATAATTTCATGAGCATGTCCTACATTAACATTGATTAACATCTTTATCTTTTAATATTTTCTTTCGCTTTCTATATTAATCATTTAATTTATAGGTTAAGTTTTTATATTTCAATCTTGTACTTGTAATAATTTCTTTTTTCAGTAGTTTTTTCTTTGAAAGATATTATTGTTATTAGATTAGTTTAATGAAAATATGTGTTTCTATAGGTATCTCGTGCGGTGCAAGCTGATGACCAGGAACCTGACGATCAACAACCCAGCACAAGTAAATCTATTCAAGATTTCGAAGAACCATCGGAACCCTGTACGTTGTTTTAGCTTACTTTGATGTGACTAGTTTATTATATTCTATTTGTCTTTTGTTTTAGCTAAAATAAGTGCAAAACAAAAAGTGGTTAACGCTTTACTGTTTGCATATAAATTGCTTCTGAGTTTGATGTACAGCGCTTCGAGATTCCTCTACAAATTTTCTAAGGATCATCGATTTATTCGAAGAATGCTAAGTAATGAGAAACGTGTTTTGAAAGAGACAACGGACTACACAATTGGAACACGCAACGAACCGAACTATGTTTGGGAACCTACGTTCACCTTCCGGAATCTGATTGTTTCCGGGTATGTTGAATTGCATTGTTTTTCTATAAGGGTAGTGTGAGGATTCTTATTAACATCTGTGTATGTGTGTCTTGTGTATAGTGATGATGATAATGAGCATAATTTGCAATTTTCGTCGATCGGAACGTGTAGCCCGTCAGAATCCTACATTCTAGTACTTAGTGATCAAAGTAGCAGGTTAGATTTTGCATGCGTCGCGCACTTTGACTTTTACTTTTTTATTACTTATCACCAACAAATTTGCATTTACCACCTACGTAAATAATATGTTTGTTTAATATAAGTCTTAACTTATAACAGTGCCCTCATATAAGGCACCGTGAGTTATATGTTAAGGTTTTGTTCTCAATATTGTAAAAGGTTTTGAGAAACTTTGATCTTGAGAGAGTAATTGAAATTGATTTCGTTGATTTGACACCCAGGGTGATTGAATGTAGTAGCAACAGCGATAAGGTGGTCCAAAACGCTGACTTAGATACAAAACCGCACACCTTCGCCACGCCGACGAACTACGCTGCCACACAGGAGAGGTACTTTGTGATAACACAAAAATCCATTCACAAAACAACCGAAATTAACACTTTACTATTAATAATTAATTGCATTTTGGTATTTGAGTTTTTGGTACTTTTGAACTAGTTGCCCCCCTAGGTTAGACTGTTCCAATTCTAATGAATCCCATGAATGCAATGCGTTTTTGTATTTTGCTGAATTTTGGACTGTAGATTAGTTGAGCTATGTATGTTTAGCTATAGGCGCAAGGCGAGTGTATTCACAATACCGGAAATTCGCATCCTAGCACCGAGCATGGAGCGCGGACTAGATTCGCCCTGCAGGTAACCATTTTGTCAAACACTGTGCGTGTGTTTTGATGCACCCCTCTGCTTTATGTGAAGTTTTTACTGCCTAAACTAAAACCATTTTGATGTAGTTGCCATTTTTATATTTATGTGCACACTTTATAATTGGAGTTTTGTGTCGAAAAACTCTTGTGTTAGGGTGTGAGTTGTCCGCAAGCTGATAAAGTGTTGATTTTCTAGTGAGTCAAAGGAACCCGAGATGTCTTCAGCCGATCAGCCAGTTATTTATCAGTTGATGCTTAGTATCTGGTACATTGTGCTAGGCCACTCTGATTTACTGTGCTACTTTATCATCTTCTTGAATCAGATCAAGAATGCCACGTTTATTTCGTTACCGTTGCCGCTGATGGTGTTTTTATGGGGTACTCTCACTGTACCACGACCAAGCAAAATGTTTTGGATTACAATCATTGCGTATACTCAGGTATTCATCTGAGAGTTTGGTTATAGAACCAATAAATTATAAGTTCTTTTTATTTTTGTAGATAATCGTTTTGGTGAAATGCATGTTCCAATTCCAAATTTTACCTTGGAATAAAACGGAGACTGGTGCTGTTGATATAACCAGCATGATAGGCATTGAAAGAAAGAAGAACTATGCACTTTGGGATTTAAATTTGTTATTGGTTGTGTACTTCCACAGGTTAGTAGTTAACACATTAATAACATAAAAAATAAAGAACGCATTTGGAATTGATGGGTTATGTTTAGGTACATGTTGAAAAGTTTAGGTTTGTGGCAAACGCAAACCAATCCAACGGAAGTACTCAAAGATGGTGAATACAAGCTCAATGCTGATGGTGATCTTGTATCAGATGAATCTCAAATATCAAAGTAAGTTCTGTTGACTTTTTTCTTAAATTACCAACGACAATTTTAGTTATAATCTTACGTCCCAGATAATTATTTTCATTATTTATATTTATAACTTTCATTATATTTTGAATAATGTTACTGCAAGAACTATGAAATCCATTGAGTTTGCATGGCGCAGCCAATGGAAGCTCGATAGCAGAATGAATGTGATACGAATTCCTCCTAAAGTACGTCGTCGAAAGGTGTACTATCGTTTACGAATAAAGAAAAGATTGTACTCAAATATATGGTCATTAAGGGGTTGGACAGCTGCGGAAGCTTGTTATGGATTTCAGAAATATGCCAGACGGTGTTTAACATGTGACAATTATTTGCTTTCAACAATAATAACTTGTTTTTACTGTTTTCAGGCATACTACTGACACTACTGCGCGAGCACCAGCTGAAGATGAGGTGGTTTTGTTGAGTACATCAACTGCAGAACCCACTAACGTGTTTCCATCTTCTATTAAAATGATGTACGTTATTAAGTCTTTAAATACTTAATATTAATTGATGTAATATTGATGTCTTTTGTTTTGTTTTGTTTAGATTTGCCAAATATAACGACACGTTGAACAACTTTTTTGTTCAATTGTTTGATCCTACATCGCGGGTGGCGGCGGATGTTTACACATATTTATTCCTATGTGACTTTTATAACTTTTTTGTTATTTTAATCGGGTACTCTTCATTTGGGGTATGATGCATCTTATATCATAATCTTATATAGATTATGAATATTTTATTTAATTATTTATTAATGCTTTTGCAGTCTCAACAAGATGATGGCGGTGTTACGTCTTATCTTGCCGATAATCGAGTGCCAGTGTTGTTTTTAATTATGTTAATCATGCAATTTATTTTAATTATTATCGATCGGGCTATATTTTTAAGGAAAAACATTGCCGCCAAGATTGTGTTTCAATTTACGCAGATTATATTCCTTCATATTTGGTTATTCATCATTTTCCCGTACACTACCGGAAAGTAAGTCTTGAAGGTCCATCATTTTATTGCATTATTGATTCATCTTATTGTTTTTTCAGGAATGTTAATTCAGTTACTCCCCCACAAATGTACTACATGGTGAAGTGTTTTTATTTGTTACTCTCAGCATATCAAATTCGCTGTGGCTATCCAGCGCGTATCTTAGGAAACTTTATTTGCAAAGCTTACGGCTTGATTAATATGGTGTTGTTTAAAGCATTCCTTATGATTCCGTTCTTGTTTGAATTGCGTACAATTATGGATTGGATGTGGACGGACACGTCCATGACTGTTTTCGATTGGATTAAGATGGAAGATATTTTTTCACATATCTACCAATTGAAGGTACCCATATTCATGTTGAGGTTATGTAATATGTTAAATAATGAATTTTATTTTAGTGTTCGAGATATTTAGAAGATGAGTACCCTCAACCTAGAGGAGTGCGGAAAAAGAGTGTTTCCAAATACACAATGGGTGGGGCTTTATTGATTCTTATCATTGGTGTTATCTGGTTCCC
>JARJDS010041782.1:4291965-4314254 GCA_030264155.1 Atheta pasadenae | reverse complement strand
ATTATAATTATAAATGAGTCAAGATGAGTGCGTGCAGGTGCAACGCTTGAAGTAAGTACTCACGTGTTTCTTGATGTTCTCTAATTTTTTCTGCAATTCTTTCTCTCGTTTCTGCTCGGCGGCTGTGAGTTTAGTCTCAAGTTGCATAGATTTTTCAGTGATCAGTGACATTTCCTCTTGTTTTTTCTGTTTTAATTCTACAGTACGCTCGTTCTAATTGTGACAAACCAAAAAAAAATCAAAACATAATGTGCATTTTCTAAAGTTTTAACTGATATTAATATCAAGTAAAAGTATATTTAAGTGTTGAACCTACATATTTTTTAGCTGTTTCTAATTTGCGTTGAATTTCCTTCTCCCGATTCTGCTCGGCTACTGTAAGTTTAGTCTCAATGTGCTGTGAAACAGTGGTAATTTTGTCCTCAAGAGTGGATTTGATTTTGGTCTCGATTTCTACGGGCCTGATGTTCTGTGTATAGCGAAAAACAAATGATAATATTCGTAATAGCCACTTGTTGCACGTATTAAACACAAAATGGTGTTTATTACACGGTTAATCTCGCTGGCGGAAAGTGGAAAGCGATTAATTACTCACGTGGTTACGAAGCTTCTCTTTTTGCTCAAGCTCCAACTGCGCACGGCGCGTCTGTGCCTGCACGAGTTTTTCCTGCACGGTGCTCTCCAACTGTTGCAGCTTCTCAGTATTGATGGTGCGCACGCGTTTAACTTGTTCTTCCTAATTGTGACAACAATAGCGTGCAAATGAACAACAAATGACATGATTGATATATATGCAATGATGCAACAGCATGCAAATAATGTTTTGAAAATTAACAATAAATCAATAAATGCTAAGACTCACGTGATCCTTCAACCTCTCCAACATTTTCTTCGTATTCTCATCACGATGTTCCGATGCCGATTTAAGTTTTTCTTCAATAATGTTGCGGATTTCGTCAGTTTGCAGATCAAGCGTGAGACGTGTCTTTTCAACATTTTCAATGTGATCCTTAAGCTTGCTCTTTAAGTCTGTAATGTAAGCCTCGCGTTTTCCAACGTGACTTTCCATCTTAGCCTCAAGCGCCTCGCGAGTGTTGTCGATAAACTTTGTAGTTTGATCATCTCTCTTGCGAGAAGCTTCTTCAATTTTCTGCATTTTAGCGGACAGCGCAGTCATCTTATTTATTTCCAATTGTTGGCGGCGTTCTTCGGCGGCGCGAAGCTTTCCTTCAATTTCTTGCACGGTCATGTTCTTGTTGGGCGGCGATCCTGCACGTTTAGGTGGAGTTGCCTTTGCATCTGCTTCGCCGAGGATAACTTCGTAGCAAAGTCCACCGCGGGTTTTTTCCTGACATCTTACTTCGGTAGCTAAAGATAAAATTTTCAATTTTAATCCAATCCCATTCTCGTAAAATCTGTCATCATCTTTGAGGTTAAGTTCACTCTACAATTTTCTTTAAAATCATTATAAACAAAGTTACATAACCTCAAAAGCTTAAATCTAAGGTTTTTACTGAAATAATAATTTGAAATAGTGACAGTAATCAAATTTGACCAACATGTGTAATTCGATTGAGTAAGGTAGTGACTTTTAGAGTCTTGAGGAACTAATATTGTTATAGCCAACAAGAAATAAAAAGTCTGTGGTAATAGAAATAACACCAGCTTGTCGGTTCCGACGTTTTTCTATATTAAAACCAACAAAAAAACCGAAGAGAACAAAAACTATAATATCCGATAGCGTGCGCCTTTTCATATTCTTGTGGATGACGTAACATGCGACGCCCGGACGTCTCAGAAGGTAAAGAAAAACCAAGTGTTTGACAAAAAAAACGTAATGTGTTTAAGGACAAGACCAAAAAGAAAAAAAACTATTCGCCCAGTGCGTTGGCGGCGTCGGCGGCAGTAACGGTAGGCAATGCGAAGATCAATAAGGTCCCTCTCGCCGAGTGGAGCAAGCACTCGTCGCTCACTCAGCCACGAGGGTTGCCCCCCCGATTCACATCAATTCGGTATGCCGCGAGCGTGCTCACCACTCCTGGCTACAGCGACACAGGTCCCGACAAAGCGAACTCATGTCAGACACCCTTTCCAATACCGTGTCTTCCTTTTCCCTCACGCACGTTGGCATTTCGCAGCTTTTCGTCCAGACAGTGACTGACGACTTATCAACTGCGGATGTGTCCAACATACTTTGAGGTGTTTTAGTTAGCAACGTTAGCACCCTTGATGGCAGGCAGCTTGCTTGAGCTGTCGAGGTTAGTATAATAAATCCATTGATTTAGCCTTTACAGTATTCCGGCAGCGAGAATGCGAAACATTTGCCACGAGCGTCATTTGTTTCCGTGCCGCCCGCCGCCGCCGCATTGCGGAATCGTGCCGCCGCGCTAAAAGCGCGATTTATTAGCAAAAATGCAATTGCACAGAAGAGGGAACCAACGCGAGCGAAACATGCTTGATAGCGCGCAGCGTTTAACAAATTGCCGCCTCCCATGTTCCAAACGCGTTGAGTGGCGCTATAAGCAAACGAGTTAAAAGCATTCATGTGCATGTTGTAATGTGCCGAAATTACCATAAACGGACATGCGGGTACCGCTGGGAAAATGGGAAACAGCCGCAAGGGAAGAGCCCATTGTAAATTGCATGCGTAATCGCGCATCTAACCAATTAACGCAACCATTTTCATAATTGCTCCCGGCAGATTATTATTAATAAATCAACCGGACACTAGCATATATGAAACATGAGCACAAAGCGCATTGTGCACCCAAATGTTAACAAAACAAAACACAATCAAACGCAGGTTTCTGTAAAAACAATTACCGACCAACATAACCTAACAAATAAATCTTCTTTACAGCGTTGCAAACCCAAATTTAAACCAATTTACCAGTACAAATACTTACTGACAAACTGTACTTTCTTCCCAGCCGAAGGCTGCACAGTTCGTGGTTTTGTTTTCGTCTTAGCGACGAAACCCTGTTGACGTCTTTGTACTACAAACGTAAGTATAATTCATTAGATTTTAAATCAAGAAGAAACATTCCTTTGATCATATCATTCAACACATTCATCCACTATTCATACAATCAATAAATAACTTAACAGCCTACAAATGACAATCCTATTTTAAATAAATCACCATGTCAAACATTGTCGTACTAACATTGTTTTTACTTTCTAGTTCCGTGATTCTACTTTGTTTTTGCCTTTTGGGGGGTATAACTCACTTAGAAATTCCCCTTCAAAATGAAAGTGAGCCATAGGATTACGTGTGGGGACGGAAGGCATGACTCATCTGTGGAGTCTCGTTGGCTCCACTGACTGACTTCGCCTCCGCCCCGACGGCGGCAGCGGCTACAAATCAGCCCAGACGGCCACCACTACAGCCGAGACCACAAGGGCGGTGCTTTTAATTGTTTCATTGGCAGTTGTACCACAAGTACACTACTAAATACAACAAAACTCAATTGTTCTAAAACTCTAAGTATTAAATTTGATTTATTTTAACCTTAAATTACAAAAATTACATCAAAATAATTTTTTTTGTAAAATATTTTAAACAATTAATAGAAATAGAAAGTGTAATTACTTACAGCAAATAATTTCTACTCGCAAAAACCGATCTTTTTGCAACTTTTTCTTCTATTTTTGATTAAACGCGTTAATGTAGAAAAAAGTGAAAACTACAAGAAATAACAACTCCTTAAGGATGTTGTTGGCCAGCTAGCGCCAAATGTAAAAGCTGCTCTTGAATTATAAATACTTCCATGAATGATAATGCGACGACGAAAGGAAAATTCACTCTCACCTGACCGCTCGAGCCCATTTTGCACACACTATCAAAAAATCATCGCGTCTGAACTAAGCCGTAGCCAGTAATAAATGTCTTTCTCGCCTTCTTAAGTCTGCGTCTCCTTCCTTTCAAGCTTCATTTTTCATTTCTTTTATTCAACTTTCAAACTTTTCACACATTACATTCACACTGTTCACACTATAAAAACTCATTCACCAAAAAAGAGTAAATCCAACCATGTAAAATATAAATATAAACATTTATTGTTGTTTGTCCTTGAATAAAAATAAAAAAAAGAACAATCGATTGTCGATTAAGCCGGCCAACAATAAAAGTTCCGTTTCCTGCTTACGTTCCACGACACCCGATCGTGATCAAGCCACCACAAACAACAAACTATCAAGTTGTTAGATTTACCCTTTCCTCGGTTTAAAGTCAAACATAATTGTGTGCATTAATATTAAAATATAAAACAATTTGAAACGTACCTGCAGCAGGCAAGGGTGCTCTGCATGTGTGACAGAAGCACTGCAGCATAGATTCACGCATCAAACCGATAATCATTTTGATTGTGTTTTATTTTATAACTATTAGACTAAATAATTATTTGTGCTGTTTTACTTTGTGCACTATTCTTGTTATAGTAATTTATTTGGTTAGTTTGTTCTACGTTTTGATTTAAGGACTTCAGCGCCGGGCTAAAGTTGCACACTACGTGACGTCGGCGAGCACACTGTGTGCAGGTGTGGTTGCCGGCGTTTTTCTGCGACGTCGCGCCGCCGCCAACCGCCACCAGCGCCGATACGGTCGATAGATGCCGGCGTCGGGACGGCGCGTTGGTCGCGGCGACGCCGAACGGGTAACTTCGCGCACGCAAACTCCACTTTACAAGACGGTAAGGACATTTGAACGCATAAAATAATCGAATATGACAGGAAGTGTTATAATTTACAAATATAATTTTGAACATTCGGTAGTAAAAAGCTATATTTTCTATATTCTACGAGGGTGAACCCCAATTAGAAACTGCAGTTTTATTATATCTAGAATTTTAATCAAAGACTAGGTTAACTTCTGTTTTATTGTTTGATATTTTTTACTCATTTAACCTATAAACCGTATAATTTCCTCAAATAAAACTAAATTAAAATATAAACTTAACCTTCAAAAGATAGTCACTGAAAGCATACAGTTTTGCATACTTTGACAACCCGTTTTACTTTCTAAAAATATGAACAAATGATATTTTCCCCGTAAGGTGGTTGGTTTGGAACAAAAATAAATTTATATAGATTTATCTTACCTACTTTTCTGACAAAACAATTAACAGTTTACTTAAAATACAAATTTCGACTTCTTGTATCGCGTATGTCAAAAACACCAAAACGCAATAGTAGGTTGTGCCCAACATTCAATTGTTTTTTACTTTTAAAACTCTGAAACTCCTAACCAATAAGAACGTATTAAAATAAATGACAGATAGCCATGACTTTGTAAACGACCACTGAACACACAAAACAATTCTTTTGTTTGTTATCACTAGCCAACTCAGATTATACTCACAAATAAAAACAGAACACTCATAATACAAATTGCATGCACAAATGTAATTTATGCAACCCACAACTCACAAAAAACTCAAAACAAAAGAAAGATCTCAATAGTGATTTGCTCGTAACTTGTTCGTTGTGTATCTAAAGGTTTCTATAGTATTCAAGAGAGTATGCAGTATCCAGTTGAGCTCGTCGGTGCGGTTCGCCTCTGTTTTTATTGTTTTTGCTTGTCCAGTGTTTCGTTCGCAATGCATTTGCATTAGTATTGCATTGCAATGTATTGCGCCCGAGTGCAAATTGGAGGTGAATGCACCGCACTTTGTGTACCGATTTATTTCGACTGTGTTCATTTCGTATGCTGAATGTTCAATGCATAGTTTCCGTGTAAGTACCTACATACAACCTACACGTCCTACAAGATATACAAGGAGTTTCATCGGTTCTGCCGCTTTGGTAAGTTAGTTTGGTCCACACACAAAACTCACCTGGGTTCTTGGGTTCCTGAGCCAATACAAAAACCTAGTGCAGTGGCCTCAAGAGTTCGCCAAGGTTACCCAGAGCTCACAAACTGATAAACGCGAATCTTACTAACGTAGCACTCGTTACGACTCGACGCCCGACGTCTTGTGCATCGGGTAGACAACAAAAAACATCAAATAAACAACAAAAATGGTAAATAAACCAGTTCTTTGTATGATATGTATAGTAATACAAATTTGCACAACTTATTTAAACAACCAAACAAATTTTTCTAAAATATCTAACCATGGTTTTTGTTTATGTACTTGTCATTCCTAATATACATACATTAATTTCATTCCTTTTTGATTCAAAGCAAGCGTTAACCCTGAAGCATCCAAACTCTGACCAGAGGATGAAAAAAATGCACATTGACGCAAGATGAACAATATCTTATAGTCGGATCAAGTTCATCCAATCTCACCATATTTGGAAACTCACACTTCCCATTTGACCATCTTGGTCGAAATGTAGATACATACTCACAACCCACAAAGAAAGCCCAAATTGAAGAAAGAAGTATGTGATGCACGTAGACAAGTTAATGGCTTCATGGCAATAACAAATCTCTTATTTATTTATTTACATTTACCAATGGCACTACACTGACTACACATTTACAGATATTCAAGTTGAAAGACATAAAGGATGAATCATCGGTCGTTCACACATGCAATAATACAAAACAACACAACAAAACATTCCAATTAAATAAAAACGCTTTGAAAATATCTGAACTGACAAAACTAAATAAATATCTAAGCAGTTATTAGTTAAATATATTTATATATATTTATCAACATGTCAGAAGTGTAGGTTGTTGATATATGTTTTAAGATATATGCTTAAAGTGATTAGTGCAAATTGGTTAAGATTTAAGTTAAACTAAATTACTAGAAAGTTTTAAATTGATTCCAATTAGATGGATGGTAATCGACTCCTAAGCTCCAAAAATATTTGGAGAAGACGAGTTGGCTAAGACGACGAGAAATTTGTTGCATTAACCTAATATAAATAAATTTCCATTTAGTAATTGCAACGGTCAAAAATAAAATCAACTAATTCAACCTAACAAAATCTAATTAGAAACTTAAGTTTTAATAGACCTATAGGAGCGTGGTCATAATTTATTACAAGTTAACCTAAATATGCACTAATTGTTTAAACAAATTAATTTTGTACCGCTTAAACACCAATTACATTCTAAAAACTATACAGGAGTCTTGTCATGTCACGTGATTTGTGATAAGAAGCAAAGATTGGCTGGTTTAGCATCACAACATCACGTGACTACGATTTTGACCTCAACTTTGAGAAATGTAGGCAAATTCGCAACAAACATACACAGTGTCCGTGAGTTTGCTATATAATCGGGCAACACAACCACATAATTAAAACAAACTTATCAAATTGTACTTGATCAAAAAGTTTCAATTACATTCTTGGCTGGTTTAGCAACACAACATCACGTGAGTACAATTTTAATGTCAACTTTGATAATAATAGGCAAATTCACAACAAACATACAATGTGTCCGTGACTTTGCCATATTATGGAGCAACATAACCCCAAAATAAAAACAAACTATCAAATTATCCTTGATTAGAAAGTTATAAATTATTATAATATTCAGTGAATTGATATTATGAATTAATGTGTTATTATTCTCAAGCAATGAAACGTAAACTTTAATTCGTTTGTTTCAAATGTGTTATTTTTAACTTAACAACCCGCTCCTTAGTCTTTGTCATTCGAGTCGAGGGCTGGGCCTTCAATTACTCAATGGAATTACTGGAGCAGTATTAACGCCTTTGTCTTTCAAGCGTTTGCAAGAAGCACAAACATGACTTGCTCATTCCTACCTTTTCTTTCACATCAAGACAAATAGTCAACTTAGTGATTCGAAAATAAATTTAAACTTTGAGGGCGCAGTTCTTTGTTTACCTACTTGACTTGTAAAGCCATGTGTTCAACAAGTGAGGAGGAATATGCATTTCACTAGTAGGAGAAGTATCGAATAGTACGTCACAGTACAGAAGATAAACTCATGGGACAGAAAGAAAGAATAGAAAACGTTTATTTACTTACATGGGGAACTCGTTTGAACATCTGCCATCTTTGATAATCTGCAATAAATAAACATAAATGCATATATTAATTGTGCAATCGCATTTAAACACCGCAGGAAATGTTAATAGGTTTTGTATTGTAACTTATTCACCACCTAAATAACAATGTTTAAACATTGCACCATATTTTAATGTTTATTAATGTTTTGAAAGTTGAAATTTTAAAACCAAAATGTAAATTGTTGAGGTATGTTTGTGATAAGTGATAACAAAGGTAAATAAGGAAAATTTAAAAATACCCTTTATGCGTTGTTTAAAATAATAATTCACTGTTCCAAGGTTTTAGTTAAACGCGAAAAAATGAAAAATGAAGCGGACTGACTTTGTCTGGTTGGACTTAAACCAATTTAAGCAAAGTAACTTCAAGCTTCGTAGGGTCTCGTCGTCATCTAGTAAGAACTAAACTCGAACTGGACCAGAACGTGTTTGATACTCGTTATACAGCGTTATACCTTCCCGAGAAGCTCTTTGTGCTCCCAAATAGGTAGGAAACGTGGGGGGCGACTCGCACCAGTTTGTAATCTTACTGAATCTCACAATATCTCACAAACTCAGCTGTGTTTTAATCCACAACAAAGCAAAATAAACCACAAATGTTACAAACAGAACGTATGATATGATAAATATCTACATCTCGTATTTAGCATGAGTCATCTGCATGTAAAAAAATATTTGTTAATGACTTACTTGATATGCCGTTATCAAAACGCAATTATAAATGTAAATACTGCAGTAAATAAGGAGATAAATTCGTATTTCGCTGGAGGGCTTACTGACACTTGTTTCACTAACTTCAAACAGTAATCAACGATCGTCAGATAATTTGATGTTGATGACAAATCAATTAAACATTTAATGCTTTTGTTTTTACATTTATGTTTGTTTATATATTTTGGTGGTTAATATTGACATGCGGATTTAATTTAACCACAACTTCTTACCTTTGAATAGCTTTGTTTTTTTGAAGGTACCTCGAATTCTGTTGAACACGTGATTGTTTAGTCACTTGGTTATTGCGTTTTATTTCAAATGACGCGAATGGACTGAACGTATATTTATCACAATGATGCTGGACTGTATTACGAGTGTGATTGTTGATGATTGTATAGAGCACTAACCAGGCGATATTGTGCGTAATTATGGCAAAACTTTCCGTTCGGTGTGTTTTTATATTGCGACTTTACTGCACGGCAGCAACGGTTTTTGTCTGGTTTTGTTGACGGTGGTTGGCGGGTTTGCTGTCGCTACGTTTCTTTTACTTTGCAATGCTTTACAAGAACTGGGATGGCTGCAATGATGGTTGCAGAGTCAACGCGGATCGGCTTGTGATTGGCTACGTAAGTTCAGGTTGCAAATCTTGTACATTTGATTCGTTGGTTTGAATTTCAACGGTGTTGAACTTGTCGGAACTTGTCGGCTGGAACTGACCGCAAGATTTGAATTTAATTTATGAATATCACCGAAAACGGTCGAATATCTAAATAAGGAAAGTTGTATTGTGTTTAAGTTTAGGTTTAAACTCGTTGGTTGGAACATATTTTAGAATTCCATTTTAGAATTCCATAGATTGTGAGTCACTAAAAACATCAAATTATTGTTTATCATGTTATTAAATTATCTATGCTATGTTAGTGATTAAATGTAGTAATATTATTAAGTTAAAAACAATTTATACATTATTTACTACAAATTTGGTTAGGCAACCCAAGCAACATGTCAGATGATACAAAACAGGATTTACTTTAAACCAAGGCATAAAATTTGATTTTAAAACCGCCATTTCAACGCATTTTTTTAAAACAAGCCATTCTCTCGGTATTTTATGCGTTAGTCACAAATTAGTACAATGATTAAGAATAATTTACATTATCATTAACTACAGGCAACTTCATATACATATTTGCACAAATACTGATAAATACTTGTTTTCTTTGACAAAACCATGTTTTAATTGTAAATAAATTTTAGATATTTGTTTTGTATGATAGTTTAAAGATTTGAAAGAAAAGCACGCAATTAAAAACGTTGCAATAAATATTGTTTATAAACAAACAAAACCATGACTTTTGGGTTGCATATCCAAAAACAAAATTTATGATTTTGATGTGTCTGTCATTCATCAAAATCATCAAAACAACATTCAATAAAAATGACTAATAGATCAAATTATATAATTTACTTCTTTAGCATTTTAAAATTGGCAAATTGTTATGTCACGAACCAAAAAAAGAACAGCATCGGTTTTCATTGAATGTAAGTAATTACATACACAAATGTTTTACAATCTAACATTTCATTCCAAACATTATTCATTTGTTCTGAACATAATAATAAAATTACGCCCTGCAAAATACTTCAAAACAAGTAAAAAACAAATTTAGACACTAATAAACAATAAACAACATTACAACTAAGTACAAATTATTGGCTGGTATTCAAAAGCAGAATAAATTTCATAAATATAAAGTAACACTTTACGAAGTAGGCAACCCATAATGCATCAAAATAAATGCTACGAATTTATTAAACTGCTTCCTGTACTAATTTATTTGAAATTAATATCACATTATTACCAGATTACTATTTAGCACTGAACAATAATTATTATAAAATCCAATACTTTATTTAGTTTAGTGTTTGATAATTTTATCTTATAAATTTTGATTAAGCATCAAGGTCATGCGCAGTGTAAAACTGGATGCCTATCATTTTAATAAATTTCACTTATAACCACTTATAACGCGTTCTTATAATTATCGCAACGATCTCAGCCTTCTATTATTTGGAGTGATTCACCATTCGGCCAATCCACCAGTCGTCACAGCCACTTTTACTAAACAAGAAGCGCCTCGGTACTATTTTCGTTGCTGTGCGGTCGTGTTTGTGTACAATTCGGTTCAATTTTTGTGTTTCACGTCTTCGATAAGCTGCGTCGGTGTCCCAAAGTGAACTTAACTTGGATAATGTCGCTTAAGATACCAACAAACCTAAGAAACTAATCTTTTCGTGCTTTACTACATCACAACTGATCACAACCAATCAAACAATGTGCATACTATTTGTTTACAACTACAAAGAAGTTTTAATTTAATAAGAAATTAGTTTTTGGGTATAAAACCGTCTAGAAAAACGTAAGTTACGCTTTGGCTATATTACCTATAGTCCTATAGTGCTTAAGTTAAAAAATAAAGTTCTAATTAAATCTTTGCTACTTTAATAAAATAACATAATTAATATGTGGTTAACATTTCCTGGTTGTGGTTGTCATTTAACTTCTAAGCAGCAATTAGTTGCCGGTGTGGTTTACTGTTTCTTAATTAGTAAATCGTCGCTGGTATCCCGCTGCGAGGACGTCACATCAATTAAAAACTGCAAATTGTATCAGCCTACTTCATGCTTTAAAGCTTGCCATCTAATTTTTCTCATTTTTGCCTTGGTAAACAGCATACTCCCGTCCATTTATAATATTCTTGGCACCCGGCCAAGATCGGCTAGGGCACATCCTGTTGCCAAGAATGTGACAGTGTTAAAAGTTTCTCCTCCAGCTCATGGTCAAGACAAGTTTGCGAGAAATCAAAACCGACGCGATGTGACTTGTGATAGCTTATTGTGATTTAAGTCTGTTTGTTTTAATTTTACAGTGAACAACATGACCACTGACCCAATTGTGGTACAGGCTCTGTACAGCTTCAAAGGCAGTAACAACGATGAGGTGAGTAACTTTACTATTTATAACATTTCACATTAAATTATTCTCTGCTGTCTGATCTATCAAAACAATCAAAACAGATTGTTTGTTAGCATTTAAGTTTAAACCTGGTTTTTGTTTTTGCAGTTGTGCTTTTGTAAAGGTGACTTGATTACAATCACACAGAAAGATGATGGTGGGTGGTGGGAAGGAACTTTGGGTGATGTTACTGGATGGTTTCCGGTTAATTACGTCCGCGAGATTAAAGGTATGTATTTATATTCTCTATACGTATTTCTGTAATTTAATTGAGTTGGGTTGTAGATCCAAGTATCATGCAACAGTTGACAAATGCTTTACAACCAGATATTCAAAATTTGTCGATTGTTTACAAAGATCTTCTGGAATCAGAAAGAGCTCATGTTACTGAAATGCAAGGATTGCTCAATAATTTTTTAATTCCACTTGAAAAAAGTACCATGTAAGTTTTATTGTTTTTCTTTGTCTTCAAAAATATATTACTCAAAGTTTAAAATTTATAGTCTTAGTATGGATGAATATAAACAACTCACTGGGAATTTCCTTGAAGTATTGGATACACACAAAGAGTTATTAAGACTGACTGAAAATGAAAACCAAAAAGCACATCGCGATCAACGAATAGGCAAAGTATTTTTGAACTACGCACCACGTATGAAGGCAGTTCATCAGAGTTACCGATCGCTTCACCCGAAAGCAGTTTGTATTCTCGACAAATACCGCGAAGAATTAATGAAGTACATGGAATCGTGCGGTGCTAATTGTCCTGGTGTGTTAGTTTTAACAACAGGATTAAGTAAACCTTTTCGTCGATTAGCAAAGTACTCTGGAATGTTATTAGAAGTCGAACGTCACGTTGAAGATTGTCACCCAGATCGAGGAGATATCCAAAGATCTGTAGCGGTTTACAAAGAAATGGAAGCGAGTTGTGAGGCAACGCGTAGACAAAAAGAAATTGAATTACAGATTATAACCGGACCGGTACGAGGGTGGGAAGGACAAAGTCTTGCTACACTTGGGGACATCATCTACATGGGATCAGTAGCAGTTGGTCCTCAACATTTAGACCGATATTTAATTTTGTTTCCTTCTACTTTGTTAATTTTATCACTGAGTCATCGCCTAAGTGGATTTATTTATGAAGTAATATTTTTAACCTTTTTAAAGTTCGAAAACTAAATTTTGATTATGATGTTTAGGGTAAATTACCTGTGACTGGGATAAACGTCATTAAACTTGAGGATAGTGAGCAATTTAAGAACGGTTTTGAGATTAGTGGTCCCATGATTGAGAAATTTGTCGCCGTGTGTCAAAGTCGTGAGGAAGCTAATCATTGGGTAGAGATTCTGGGGAAGTGCAATCCAAACAGGACAAACAGCATCGGTAACAAAGCTTTGCCATCGAAGGTAGAGATAGTTCCACAACCGCCACCACATGTAAGTAAAGTAATATTAAATAATCTAAACAAGACTTTGCTTGATTGGTAGATTTGAGAATTTTCTATCCGATTCAACATAATTATTTAATTATTATGTAAACTTCTAGTTAAACGAACGTGGTTACTGCAATCGCATGTCAGTAATAAGTTACAAACCTTCTTACGATTATATCCCAACCCTTCCTTGTCAATACTATCCTCCTGCAGCACCCTATGCAGGTCTTACAAAATTTTACGCGCAAATGACCAAACAAAAAATAATTAATAAAAAATTACTTAAACTTCTACTCTATCCTGAAACTTGCAAAGTAAATCCGGAGTTTTTGGATGTGAAGCGTCGCCAACATAGGTCGGAATGTTTTATTATGCGTAAAGGCTCTAAAAATAGGCATAGCATGTTAGAAGCATCGGATAGCGATAGTGAGGAGGAAACAAGTGAAGATTCTAGTAGTGCAGGACCTAATTTGTGTAGACAAAATGCAATTGACCATTCAACATCGACAGGTACTACTACCGGAAGTTCTAATACATTTGGTTATGTTCGATATTACAACCCCGAAAGTGGGGAAACCATAATTGATCATGAAAAGTATCGTTCACCGACTAAAGTGGTTCAACCTGTAACTAAAAAACCTAGCGTGGTTTTAACCTCGTCTGCGCGGTTAGAATTAATCATACCTTCAGATGTTTCTAATACTAGTAGCTTATATTTTTTTACTGGTGGTGTTCCTGATACTGAGGACGATGATGATGATAATAATGATAGTAATAAGAACAAAGACGAAGGTGGGGATGAAAACGACGCAGAAGAAGTTTGTGATATAAAAAATCCTGCTATGAAAAAATTACTCGCTCTTCAGCAGATTTCTCAAGAGAGTGACGTTAGTTCAAACGTGGCGCCTAATTACGCTTGTGAAAATCTAGCTATCCTTAATGAAAACTTCCATATTGATCATACGTTGCAATCGAAGCATGTGGCGGAGTATTATAAACAACCCAAGATCAGATCGAGTTGTCCCAATAAATTGGTTGCAGACAGATTCAATCATACGAGCTTGACTACGTTGTACATACCTCAATGCCAATCAAGCAGTGATAATAATTTGGCTTGGAAGCGTAAGGATAGTACAACCGTCAGTAATTCCCCGTCAACTTCTGCGTCCACAACCACACATTCCAGCTCGATTGATATCCCTGCTAAAGTTCAGCTGATTCCAGATGCGATGCTTGCTGAATTATTGTATTCAGATGAGTTGGTTGAACCTGCAGATGATTCTGCTATCAAACCTCCTTCTTTGTTTCGAACCGATGAGAAAACCTGGAGTGCAACTGACTCTCCTGGTGTTAAAAAGAAATCTTTTTATAAAACTAACATTGGGTTCAGAAAACATAGCATTAATTCAGATAAAATTTATAAACGGCGTTCAAGTGTTGGTGATTGGTGTACCCAAAGTCAGATATCTTCAAATTGTCCTAGCGTACGTTCGACAGATTCTGGTATGGCTGGTAGTTGTACGTTAAACTCTCCGGAATTTCCTTTGCATGATTTACAGGATACAACTGCAGGAGGAAAAGTGAATTCTGTTTTGTCGGATACATTCGAAGCGCAGTGTCGTTGCACGTCTCCTTTCGGTTCGACTCCTCGCACCTCTGCCATTCCTATCACTCTTGAATCTACCCGCTCGTCGATTACTAGTGGTGAATTGCCGCCAGTGCCACCGCCTTGGGAGTCCGTCAATCAGATCCACAAGAAACTGTCGGGCATGCGAAGCGATAGTTATCTACAATCAAGCAAATCAATGAGTGACTTGCTTGATCATGAGCGGGATTCTAGAAGTTCTAGAGTTTCGCCACCACGTTGTGCGGAGACTTTCAGATCTGGGTTGTACGCTCATTGGTGGTTGAAGGCTGACTTACCGCTGGATGTTCTGCGTGGCATCTACGAGGACAGTCGCATGGCCGGCAGGAAGATAAAGCCAGGCAAGGGTTGTGCGAAATTTTGCTGTCTTTGTGCGATGCTTTCGTTAACTTGCAATTAATGAGTGCAACCCTTGCCGAATTATTAACCCAATTAATAGAAACAAATCCTTAAACGCAGAACGTGGAATTTATTGTGTTATGTGTTACAGTGTTGTCTTTTCTTTAAAATAATTAAGTTGTTTTTGATTGTTGTAGAAGACGCGGTTTGTGGCGACAACAAACGGAAACCCGCGACTGGGCGGAAAAATTAGTAGTTCAACCAGTACAACACCTTCGTTTTCTAGCAATCGAGGTTGGTCAGTGAATTGTTTGCGACCGACGCAGCCTTATAGACCTTGTACGTCTTTATTGTCAAATCGCCAGAACGGCAAGTCGTTTTCTTATAAAGACGACGCTCTTATTTTGGAAGTTGTTGAAGCTTACTTTTCTGCGAAGTCAAGGAACACAGTTAATTCTGGTAAGTTTTGTTTATCAACAATGTACAATATATCATTGATCATTTAATTGTAAACAACCAACTTGTTTGTTGGTTGTTTATTTCCACACTATCGAAACTCCTACATTTCTTTATTTTTGTTCCTCCTGTGTACTGATTTAATGTTTATTTTTAACTTTCATTTTACACCTGGGGTGATTGGTGGTGGCCGTTGTTTCTTCATTTAAATAAACAGTGGAACTTTTGACCGGTGGTAATGTAAAAATGCATGAGTGGTTGGACAAAACGCAGCGGTGTTGTAGTAGCGGTGGTGATTTTGGGGGCCGTGTGAGCACTGCCGGACCGCCAGTTTACTCACATCTGCTGCATCCTCGTAATTATCGCCCGCACACACCGCGCGCCTCCACATGGTGTTGTGGTTCATTTGTTCTGCGGCAATTACGCAAAACGCAACATTTAGATTAAAAAATATCCTACCTTAAATCATGGAAATAATTCTCGATACGATAAATAATCAACTGTAACTGTAAAATGCTTTTATTCTTTCCTTTTATTGCGTGTGTTTATTTGGTGTGCTTTCTTTGTCTTTAACTTTTTGTTTTGCTCGTTCTAAATGTATAATAACACTTCTACTCTTAACTATTAGGTCGTAGTATCAGTATTTGTGCCTTTCGAACTGTGATTATTGTCAATGTCTGAAAAACGTTTTCTAATGTAAAAGAAAATGTTTGTGCGTTTGTGGAAACCAATAAACTTGTACCACGCAAAAAAACACAATCTAGCGTTGTTTGGAACGTTTCAGCAGATTACATACCGACCGACTCCAACTTCCGTAAATCGCAAAACAACGCCAACGAACAACTGATAAGACTGCAACAAAAGATTAAAAATGTTGAAGCGAACATGGAGCTGCTTTCGACGCAATTGACTGAAGAGCGGGCCGCGCGATGTGCGTTGCAGACCATCGTTAAGAAACATTTGTCTTCAAAAGAACTGGACAGCGTCGAATGGCCGACGATGGAGAGCAATATTATGAGTTAATTAATCTACACCTAGAGGATTATAACGTAAATAATGAACAGTATTTCTACGGAATGCACAAGTGATATAACCTTAAAAGGTTTACGTAATCAATTGAAATTAAATCATGTGACGTTTTAAAATCAGGATCATTGTGATTGCTGCTATTTTTTATTTTATTCCATAACAATAAGTATGTATTTAATAAATTTAATAGTGCAATTGTTAATTATCTTTATTTTTTTAAAGTTAAATAGGTCGCGCTTTTTGTGACAAGATTTGTAAATAAATCATTTTGAAGAATGGTGCGAAAGCAGTTTGGAATGTTTTCAATAAACACAACACATGACACTGGTCAACAAAAAATCTATCAGACTAATTCGATGCGCATATTACAAATATGCAATCCGTTGTTTGAAAATTTGGCCAATTTTGGGTGAAGTCTCGAATATCTCTGGTTTAAAATATCAGAATTTAATGAGACAAACATGTATGTCTTCTCTATTAGTTACTTCTCGATGTGTACTAAAATTCAATCAACTACTGTTGCTGTTTTCGCAAAAATTGATCGATTTACGGGGGTTGACACCCAAAATAGGCAAACTAATTTGCGCATCGACTTTAGTTTAACTAATTTAACTAATATGATAAAGATTTTCACTGTTTACCAGTGTGATTTATAAAACCTTGAAATAATATTGAAACATTTCATTTCCCAGATTATTCTAATCAGTTTTAAATTAATATAATTTATATTTTCACATCCATTGTCAAATGAATGGTTTGGCTCTTTAAGCACACAAAAGTTTTTGTGGGTTAAGTAATCTTTTGGTCTTTTGGATTGCAAGAAAAATATCACTAGTTATTGTAGAGAATAAGATGGTAAGCTGCTTGAATCTATCTGTACCATATTGAAATTCAAGAATTCAAGAACAACATAAAATATCACAGAAAACGATCTGATAATCATGATACACTTCAGCAATCTTCATTGCCGACTTTCTGTTGAGCCAGGTTATGCTGTTTCGTGTATCGTTGGTACATCTGCCGTGCTTGGTTCAACACTTTTGTCACATTGTGTTTGCGCACCATCTTGTCGAAGTGCATCGCCATTTCGTTGTAATCCATGGCGGTGCCTATAATGTGATCGCGATGCTGCAGCAGCACGGTTAGGCAGAGGAACATAAGGAAAGGATTACCACCGCCGAATTCATGCGGGGGAGGAAGCAGACCACCGGTGGAACTACTGTTTTTATTGTTTGCTTCGGAAACCTCTTCGCATGAGTTAACCATTACCGGGCCTCCATTTTCTTGAACTTGTTCTTTAACTCGTTCAGTCAATTTATGCATTTTTGGTGAGTCAGCTGTATTAAGAAGCCTTGTTTGTGTTGGGGTAGGTGCTTGCATCAATGGTAGGTTTGCGGTGTTTTTAACTTCCGTTGCGTGAGCATCAAATTCTAAATCCGCTTGCTCGTCCGGCGTGTTCACAAACTCATTTCGCGCTACATTTGGACTAGGTTGATGCAGTGGGTTTTCCCAAACAAAAACATTACCTTTTTCGTCGGGCTGCCCTTCTGGTTTGAGACACTCTGCTCTTGTAGGTTCACATTCGCTTATACTTTGATCCGTTGGAGAATCTAGTAATCGTTTGGTGTAACTATTACCGAAAACTTGGCGATCTAAATTTTCTAATTCAATGCGAAGTTCGCGCGTAACCGATGTGGTCATTGGGAAGTAACTTTGTGAGTCGTCGGGACTACATTCGTCAAAAGTGTCTTCGCAACTAGTGGAAGAATAAACACGAGATCTTGAAGAAGGTCTATCCACACTTGATGATTCGGAATCGTCTAAACTAGACTTAGTCAACATTATTTTCGGTCGATCCTTTTCCCCTACACTACCAAATCGTGTGAGTTTATCCGAAATTCTATTTTTATTCGCGGAAGCAAAATTTAAAAATTCGTTTAAGTTTTTAATCATTTTCGTTGGAGGTTTATTTTCGCTTTCTTCTTTGATAGAATTGACTCGTTCTAAAGTATCCAACGATGCGAAGATCCCCAGCTTTTCTTTAAGATCTCGAAAATGTCCTTGTCGTTTCGAGTGCTTCAACAAATTCGACATGCTGGAAGAAAGATTTGTGCTCGCCGCTCTATTGACTATTTTATTATTGAGTCTATTGTTCAGCACCACCGAGTCAGACTTTGGTTCCAGCGGTGAGACGGACCTGGGCCGCATTTCGCGCGGTGATAATTCCGCTGGAGGAAATTCGAAAGCCTTAGGAATCGCGTTGTCGTCTAGGCTCTGTTGTTTAGGTTTGATTTCAAGCGTAATGCTTTTGCTGCGACACATCGAGTCGTCCAGACTATGGTTCTGCCGCTTCACAGGTTGAACCTTCTTCGCGGAGTAATTAACCAGGGAGATTGAGCTGCTCTGCCTTCGCAGTGCACATACTTTGGTGTAAGGATTTTCGCGCGGAGTTTTTACCAATGGCGATATTGGTGGGGTTATTATCGTGGGAGCTTGGAATTTCACATCAAACAATCGCAACTCGGAGACGGGCGGGTTTGCAGGCAACGAACTCCACAACACTTCCAACATACGTAACGAATCGTCGAAAGCAAACTCGCGCTTCATTTCGAGTAACAACCATCGATAACAAAACAATAAATCGTCCGCCTACAATCAATCACAAACTAGTTATTGTTCAGTTGATAACAAACAAAGGATTTTAAAATTACCTGGTGTGACTTCAAATAGTTGTAAAACTCCGTATCGTAATACAACAAACCTTCGGCTAAATGCGTGAATTTTTGGGTCATTGCTATGCCGTCGATCATGAAGTTAATACTCAGTCGGGACATTAGTGCACAGAAACAAATGTATGCATGCGCTTCATCACCCATCGTTACTAAAAGTGGCGACGCCAAATCGCTCATTCCTTGACAATAACTTACTTTCGGGTGATTCAAGGCGTAGCTAAACAATTAATATTTATTGTTATTGTACATGACGTTAATTATACAGTAAAAATACTTACGTTGTTAAAATATTAAACAAGGCAGCTATATTTTGATTATCGTCGCTTCCAGCGTAGAATGGATGATGACGATCAGTCCTCAGAACATCTTTTCTCACCATACCAGTGGTGTATGCTAATTCACCCACAACCGGCCCTTGCGCTATCGCATTCCGCCATACTTCTTTTAGTGCTAAATACTCCGCAGCTTTTTTCTTAATGTAATCCATTCTTTCCTTGCCAGTCATTCCATCGGGGTACACATTTAAAATAAATTTCCACACAACCTTTCTTAAACTAGGGTCAATACCACCCAAATAAATTTCTGAACGTAATTGCTTTCCATATAAAATTTGACCCACAGGGTCCAAGTACCTCCGGAATTCTGTGTCACTCAATGGAGGTCTTGGAGGTTGAAGTGATTGGCTCTCATCTCCAAAATTAAATGCACCTTTTACAATATTAAATGTTTTACCCATCTAAAACCAATATTTTCAACTGTAAGCAGAGCTTATTAAAAATACTTTTTAATTTTAACTAATAACAAGACAAACTCCAATTAAAACTTGCAATTAGTTTATTTTTACAAAATTATAAAACGCCTTAAAGTCATGCAACCAAATATACACTAATTTATATTACTTGATTATTATAATGTGAAAATTTAATTTTTCAAAGTATTATTAAATATTTATTACTTAAATACCTGATTAAATATTCCATGTAGCCTTGGTGATGCTTTAACTTCATTATTCGCATTCCTAATTTGTGTAATAATGGGCACATTTGCATTTTTAGGTTCCCACTCATCAACACATTCTTCGAAAGTTTTTAAGTCAACTTTAAGACACAAACATGGCTCACAATTATTAACTAAAGATGCATTATGAGCCTTAAGAAATGCAGCATCTAAGTCCCAGTCAGATAAAAGTGGAGAAAATGTTTCATTACCAGATGAGTCAACTTGTCGATAATAAATAGTAAAATCTCCTTTCATATCAAATGCTTTTCCAAGTATACTGTGAAGAACCTCAAAAGATGTAATTTGTGGATCCACACTAAATTTACGGTGTTCCGGCGGTGCATTGCCCTCAAATTTCTAAATATTACAACAAAAACATTTAAACATTAGTGGCAACATTAACACAATTGTAACAATTTTTGGTCATGATGTAATTACCTTAACTTTCACTCTAATTGCTTCCCGACTGAAGCCAAACCCGCCGGACATCTTTACTGCTGTCGGTATAAATGTTTAATGGACTTCTTCGTCGTCCTGAACATTCACAACATCACCATTGAATGATGAATATGAAGAATCAATTGCCATTGGACTCTGCGCCAGAAAACGATCTCTTGTCGTGTGTTGCCATCAAAACAATTGGGGCATTAAAAAGTTAGGATTTCGCTAACAATTCGCAGAAACTTTCTAATTCCGCGCGATGCAGGTGAACTGGTGGCATTTTTGTTGATATTTACAATCGTGAATGAATACTCGACGCACGAACACGAACCAGAACAGACTGGCGTGTACAGAAAGCGATTGAGCGAACATGTGAAATGTGTTTGGGTGCAAGTGGGAAATGTCAGAGTAGGGAGAAAGATACAGTAAGCTGGAAAGTGTGGGTGGGAAAAAGAAGAAAACATTGGAGAACAACGTAGCTCCACGCCTAGTAGCTGAACTGAGCTAAACAACTTGGTTTTACTGATAGGAAGGTTTTCAGGAAAGGAAAACTACCAATGATAATCTTTGGAGAAAACTCTGAAGAGAAAACCATACTGTATTGTATAGGCAACCAAATACACATTGTATTTATAAAGTTCTTAGAACTAAAATAGTTTTAAACGTAATTATTTTAATAAATAAATATGTATAATCAGGATTTGTTGAAACAAAATGAAAATAGTTTCTAAGCTAGATATACTTCGTGGTAACCTACTGTGTTTTAATTACCTATATCAATTAGTGGAAGAAAAAGTACAGTCAACAATGACAGAAAACAATAACAATTAAAGTTTACTAATTATATTGTAACAAATGATAAGATACGGTACGTCCTAAATACTTCTAATACATTATATGTTTTAGACATGGTATTTACGTTGCTCTAAATAATACTTTGTTTAAAATAATTGTACAACACTCTTCCAAATCCTTCAAAGTTTTACTAGTTTTTTTTTTCCAAAATGATATTAATGAATATGATATCAAATATTTATGAATTTTTGTATACTTATCAAAGACGTGATGATACATTAACCCTTAAAATTTGAAGTCGATTGACCGTTTGTATTCCGAGATATATTCAATTAAAAATTGGATTATTAACATTGGTTGTATAGGACCACTGCTCAGATCCAGTATTTAAGTTACAAATAAAAAACTAACTTGCAGATATTTACCAAAAACTGACAATCTTTTAATGCTCTTATTTTATATTTTTTAAAAATTAATTTAAAAAATTTCACCGTTTACTTTTTTCTTAATCACGGTTTAAAGTTCAACAATTGAATGAAAACTATACATCGACGGGGTCAGACGAGACAACTTGGCAACACTGTACCAGAGTTTAAATATTATTTGCGCGGTAAATTCAAACAGACTGAAACAGACATATCGATACTGTACATAGATTGACAGAGAACAACATAGCGGCGTTGCCAGACTTAAAAAT
>JARJDS010041782.1:3821568-3835048 GCA_030264155.1 Atheta pasadenae | reverse complement strand
AGACAATGTCTTATTTTATTACAAATGCTATAATGTCAATATAAGTCCAGTAATAAATTTCGTTACTGCACTTTTATTGCAATGTGGAATTTTTTTTACTTATACAGAAAAGGCAGTTTTGGACCTTTTTTTCCGGAATACTACAAAATATACTGAAATAATTTTCCCGTGATTTTATTATACATGTTAGTGACTAAATTGTTTTTAAGATTCTATATTAGAACAGCTATAGAAGTACATAGGATTTTTGCGATATATTGATTTTTGGCCAAATTTGCTCACTACTACAATGAAAAATGTAAAATTTGCCTAAAAAATGGTCATATAATTGTTAATAACTAATGAACTATGCAATATATCGCAAAAATCCTACATACTTCTAAAGATAATGTATATTCCAAGATATATAACAAAGATAAATCAAATCAGTCGATTAAAAATAGCAATAAAGAGATAAACGCGTTTAAAGTATTAATGCCCGCATTAAATCTATAAATGGCGCTGTGGTAAAACTTCATATTTATGCAAAAACAAAACAAAAATTAACTAAAGTTTTATCAGATTTGAAAAATAGACATGTTTTTTACTTAAACAACAAAAGAAATTGCAAACCAACAAAATCTACAAGCTGCTACAAGCATACCAATCTAAAGTTGTAAAGTTATATATAGCTTGTGGCAATGAAACTTTTCCAGATTATAGGAAAATCATAAAATTGTTCTAGAACAATCGTATGTATTCTACAAAAAAGTTAGCCAATAATATGACGAATGACTTAAAGTGAATTATCTTGTATATTTACTAAACATTGTTTACTTGTAGCAGTAGTAGCTAGACATGTCTGTTATTTATCGTAAAATAAATAGTAACAAAACAAAAATACCGTGTGTAATGTATAAAGTGTTGATTTTCCGAATGCGTATATTTTTGGCAACGGTATGTATTTGCGATGTCTCCGTGACTCCGCGTTCCTCAATGTATTTTGGTAGCGCCGCGTTTGCGTCCAATCCGTCCGATTTCCTCGTCGAGCTTTTGCTATCGCTTCTAACCGCAGCGATACTCGTCTTTGGCATGCAATCAGAGGAAATGTACGCGCACGAAATGAAAATACACTGATGAGAGTGAGTCAGTTATTTTTAGTCACTTGCTACAATTCAGAATGCTCCTCTAGGTCAGTTTAGTTGTTTCACAGACGCACAATGCGCCAGATCTTTTCTCTAATTGCATATTTATTTAAAAATTATAAATAATAAAAACAACTAGTGGATGTGAGTTTACAACCAATCAAAGTGAACCATGTCGCAGCGCGGTATTATTCTTACCCCAACGCCGGACGACACTGCGGAATTTTTTTCTTCTACACCGACATTTTTGAGATTGAATTCATTTTTTGAAGAAGGTAATTTTAATTACAAACATTTTTAACTTTTTTCTGTGTTTTCATGCATTATTTTTGTATTATTTCTGTACGTGCAAAACAGATAAAACAGAAAATAATCCAAAAGATTAACAAACAGTTATTTGTACACAATCAATATGTAATCAATATAATCGCTTGAACTTGTATGTTGGTTGTGACACATCTGGTTCATTGGCTTATAGCCTCCAGCCGTGCACTTGTTTTGCGTCAAAGCCGCCTCAAGGCATCCAATACGTCAGGCGATAATCTTTGTATAATTCTATTTGATTTAATTTCTCACAAGCAACAAACGAACGGCACATAACACAACGGCTGTACAAACGCGATTAGATACTGTCGAGCTGTTGGTCGTGCAACAACGCCGTAGGACTATAAAGTCATCAGGTTTTAACATCGCGTAGGACGCACTGGTCGAATTAATTAATCTTCTTACGTGGCGTCCTTGCAATCGGTTTATACAACTAGCTAGTGCACAGTGCGCATCGTTCTCTGCACAACACTACACCTCACAAGTTTATTAACTCACCAAAGTTTAACAAAATCGCGAACTGTTTCAAAAGTCGCACGTGCCAATGTTCTGCGATGGAAGCACCGTCCTGTAGTGGTTTTCTGGACATTAACTGGACGAAAGATGACTTTGGTAACATTATACGAAAAATATCCGAGAGTAAGTTGTGTATTTCCACGGCACACTTGATAAATTTGTGTTTGAAGTATCGTATAGAGTAGGGGCGGCCAAAAGGTCGATCGCAAAGCCAATTTTAATCGATCATTTACCAAAAACGTTTGGCCATCCCTGGTATAGGGCGTCATTTGTTTTTGTGTTTTCTACGTTGTTGGAGACGGGCAGAAACAGTTGAACTCAGTTGGCCAAGGCACACGTTGATTTTGTATTTCTGGTTTTGTTGATTTCAATTATTTTTAGTTGTGAAAATATTTATACTTTATTGTGACGTGTCGCAACGTGAAACATAGCCAAATTTATTACGCGTAATGTGAATAACGAACAAAGTTTGTTGTTGTTGTGCAAATAAATATTTACGAGCTCTGCGTGTGCACATGTACAGCCGATTTTATTATAGCGTGGTCTATAAATAAACGATGTACATGTAAATATTTAGATTCAGTTCAAAAGGTTACTTGCTAAACTTTCATACCATATTAACATACCATATTAACTTATTTTTTCGTAAGCGTTATCTATTTATTTTGTTTGTAATTATAGGCAGTGAGAGTCCAGCGTTTAGCAGTTCAAGATATCCAGTGACTGATCTGCAAAATGATTTGCCCAACGAAATTTCGGCACCGTACGAAGTGCCGCAATTTCCCATCGAGCAAATTGAGAAGAAACTTGCCATTCAAAGGCAAATAAATGTCAAGTGAGTACATTTTTTAATGATTAAATTAAACAAATTAAAAACAAACATTGTTGGTGTTTGACGGTAATTATTTCTGTGGAAAATTCTAGATAATTAGATTAGATGAGTTATAACTTGTTATTTAGAAAACAATTACTCAATTCACAGTTTCACTTTAACAAATTTAATAAACGGTACAAATTATACTTTGTTGGCGCTCGCGGCGATGTTAATTACAGTGCAAATATTTGTCGGCCCTGTGTTGTCTCTTGGTATTGAACGTCGTAAATCTCCCAAGTTGCCTGAAAGATTAACGACAAATTCAATTATCGCGCTCGTAATGTTTGTCGCATTGCTCGCGTTTGAACGACGGAGTACTTCAAAGTTCTCTTAAACCTTGAAATGCTTATATTGAATTTATTTTTGTTTTAATCATTTCGTAACTGGTTATTCTAATTATAAGCATATGTGGACATTGTGTGGGTTTATATGCCCACCAGATTTTACGGCAATTTCGATTAGAAAATTGCAGCATGCAACTTGCAACATATTAAGTGTTGTAAGTTATTTTTGAGTATTTTCATTTGGCGTTAAGCCATTAAAACTTTGGAATGTATACTTAAAATAGTTATAGTTCAGTATTATAAATTTTATAATATTGATTTTTTAGATTAGTTTAGTTTTCATGTTCTTTGCGTGTTTTGGATCTATGAGGAATTATTTGCACTTGAATTAGTGTTATTGTGTCAATGTCTCAATTTCCCGCATTAAAATGGTTAATCTTTCGATGGCATGTTTAATTTGATCATTATTTTTCTTTTGTTTCCCTAAGGACGCCTTAATGATGAGTTAAATGAGTCGCAACTGTTAGTATTGTTTTGATAAAAGTTGAAAATGTTTGGTCTTGCTGAAGAGTATGAAAATCAACCTTATTTCAAACGGTTGTTTATAAATATTAATCTTTGTTCTTGGCAATTTGTGTTATTATTTAGCGTTAATTTATTTGTTTTGGTTTTATTTTTTTTTTCCAGAGTTTTGGAAGATCGCAAATCATATTATGAACCATCTGTGGGTGCTCCTGATGACAACATCAAAGCAACGCTGGATGATCATGATTATGTACCGCACTTTCAACGCGTGTCTATTTCGGGAGAAGATACCAGTGGGGTGAGAATATATTAAAATTTTACAAAACATAAACTTGACCTTTTAGTAAAACATGACAATATTCTTACTATTTTATCCTTTTTCATTTTTAGGTACCTCTCGAAGATTTGGAACAAGCATCTAAAATGTTGGTCGATGCCCTCCGTATCCGCCAACGTTATATGTCAATGTCCCATCAAAGTTTTGCAGTGACCACATCTAGATTTCTGAATCCAGATCACGATCACGATCTGTTGCATCATGATGACAAACAAACCATCGAAGGTAAATTTTGATAATTATTTATTACCCAAGCTTCAAACTCGAAACATTACAACTAAATGATCCAATTTAGTATTAAACAACCTGGTTTAACGGGGTTTTACTGTACGTAGATTTAATTTAATCAACACCACACGTAGTTTTATTTTGTAGTTACAAAAAAACACCATAATGTTTTTTTTTAGAAAAACAACCATTTTCTTTCTTGTTTATTTATTTGTTTAATTTATTAAGTAAGTGTAGTTTAAATGCATGTGACGATGTAAATACATACTCCTATGTAGAGTCGCGCCAAGACACCGAGAGCCTTCTCGAGATATTCGACATGGAAGACAGTTTTTCGTCGTTGCGTGGCCGAGCTGATAGCTTTTTTGAAGGTAAACGCATCCGTGTCACGAACCTTTGATTAATACACACGCAACTTGATATATACCCAGCCTGAAATGATTTCAAACAATAACAACTCATTTTTTGTACTTTTGTACTCCATGTGTCTCACTTTTACAAAGGGCCTCGCGGACAGGTCACTTAAAAGCGTGTGTATTACGTTTGTGCGTTTTTTTAAACAAAAAACCTTGGGAAAGGTACGACTAATACTGTGGGTTACCACATTGTTTACATGTGTTGGTGAAAAGATCTATAGTAGGAGAGTTGTTAATGAATTTGTGGTGTGTTTATAGAACATCCGATCCATCCGCCATCGGGTAGTGCCAATCCGTGGGCGATGCCTCACATTGATGATGATTTCGACTACAAATTCCGGGCGCACAAAGGTGTTTTTCATGTTTTTAAAAATGAAGAAGACTTTGTGGCAGACAAACATTGCGAATATCCATATCCGGATTTGGACCAGTTTATTTGTGACATGAATACCATGTGTAATATGATTGCAGATGGACCTTTGTGAGTTTTTTTCTTTATAAATTTTATATGTGGAAAATTATAATGTTGATTGTAATTGCAGAAAATCATTTTGTTATCGCCGATTGAGTTATTTGTCATCCAAATTTCAATTGCACGTGCTGCTCAATGAATTGCGTGAGTTGGCTTCGCAGAAAGCCGTACCACATCGCGACTTTTACAATATTCGCAAAGTGGATACTCACATTCATGCAGCTTCGTGCATGAACCAAAAGCATCTGTTGCGTTTTATTAAGAAAACGCTCAAAAACCACGCTGATGAGGTGGTGACCAATCAAAACGGCAAGAAGATGACGCTCAAAGAAGTGTTTCAGGTGAGTTGTCTTGCCATCGAAGCGAGTGTTAAACCACATGTTATATCGTTGCATTTCATGATTAGATTCTAATGACTGTTTGCTATGGAAAGAAAGTTTCTTTCTTTGATTTGCTTCAGGTAAGCGCAATTTATACGGCCACTGATTCGGATAAATATTTGTAGATTTGTTTGTTGCAATATAAAGCCTTTATGCATTTCTATCACCCTGATTCCTCATCATATATATTTGGCAAATCATCTGATGTGGCATGAATCGCGTTTATTTCTTTTGGTACTCATTCTGGATTATTTCATGCGCTCATTAATGGATGGTTCTAAAAGTTCCCACGCACCCAGTTGCTTCTATTACTTAATAATATAAATAAATAAATTAATCTGTTAATTATTAATCGAATGATACAAATTATTGCTTGGGATATTTTGCGAGTACTAAATCATTAGACGTAGAATTGATTTGCAGTGAATGTTAATAATCTACAGACTCATTTCAGAGCCATCTGCGGTGCTTGATTTGCGTCTCTACGTTTGAACTTTTAGAACACCAATATTTGTGACAAACATTAACTTGATTGTGTATTGCTCGCGCGTTGCTTGGGATCCATATCATTTTATGCTAACACGGCTTGCTTTTCAGTCGATGAATTTGACCACCTACGACCTCACCGTCGACATGTTGGACGTTCACGCTGACCGCAACACGTTCCATCGCTTTGATAAGTTCAACGCCAAGTACAACCCGATTGGTGAAAGCCGACTGAGGGAAGTTTTTCTGAAGACTGACAACCATTTGAATGGGAAATACTTTGCTAGGATTATTAAGGAAGTCGCTAGTGATTTGGAGGAGTCCAAGTATCAGAATGCAGAGCTGCGTCTTAGTATCTACGGTAAAAGTCGGGAGGAATGGGATAAGTTGGCAAAGTGGGCTATTGAGTCTGATGTTTATTCGGATAATGTGCGTTGGTTAATTCAAATACCACGTTTATTGTAAGTTTTTTTAGTCAAATTCTAACCTAACATTTTGTGTTTTTTCGATTTAATTTGTACAATGTTTAATTTACAGTGACATCTTTAAATTAAACAACATGATGGAACATTTCCAAGAAATTTTGACCAATATTTTCTTGCCCTTGTTGGAAGTAACCGCAGTTCCTTCTTCCCACCCAGAACTGCACAAATTCTTACAGTACGTGATTGGTTTCGATTCAGTCGATGATGAAAGTAAACCAGAAAACCCGCTGTTTGAGAAAGATATCAATTCACCAGACAATTGGAGCGATGATGAAAACCCACCGTATGCTTACTATCAATATTACATGTATGCTAACATAACAGTGGTCAACCATTTCCGCGCTGAACGCGGCTTAAACACATTTGTGTTACGCCCACATTGCGGTGAAGCCGGACCTATTCAACATTTGGTATGTGGATACATGTTATCAGAAAACATTTCCCATGGTCTGCTTCTGCGTAAAGTTCCCGTTCTGCAATATCTTTACTATTTGGCCCAGATTGGTATTGCCATGTCTCCTCTTAGCAACAATAGCCTTTTCCTTAACTACCATCGTAACCCGTTACCGGAATATTTAGCTCGAGGTCTTTGCGTTTCGTTGTCTACGGATGATCCACTTCAGTTCCACTTCACCAAGGAACCGTTGATGGAGGAGTACAGTATCGCAGCGCAGGTTTGGAAGTTATCCAGCTGCGATATGTGCGAATTGGCACGCAACAGTGTGTTAATGTCGGGCTTCCCGCACAAGATGAAACAGTATTGGTTGGGTCCAAACTACACCAAGGAGGGAGTTGCCGGCAATGACATTACGAGGACCAATGTGCCAGACATACGCGTCGCTTTCCGCTATGAGACTCTTATTGATGAGCTGAACAATATCTTTAAGACCACTCACCTCACTAGCAAGGAGTGATTATAAATATAAATGAAATTATATAGCTGTTTATTTATGTAATGACTAACATTTTCCATTTGCCTCGATTTTAAATTTTGTTTACATTTTTAAAGAGTTTAATGTACTTAGAAAAAGAAGAAATAAAAGAATAAATACATTGTAAATTTATTAATTTTGAAATCTAAGGATTAATAACTGTCTTACGCGTTAACGTAAATATCATCCTTGTCAATTGTTGATGTAACACGACCTTCGCTTTTAATTGGAGCGTTAGGAGTTATTAATAGTGGTATAATTGGAATTATTTAAATTAATGTCTTAATGTGACGTTTGTTTATGTCTAGATTTTATGATTTATTATCAATCCACCAATCAATCTTTTTCTAAAATGATGAGTGACCTGAAGTTATCAAAATAGGTAATTATACATCTATATATTGATCTTATCAGCTTATCAACCGTCAGCTTATTCGTCTTATGATATTAAATATTCTTATATAACAATTCCAAGAGTCTCTGATTCCAAGCAACTGAAAAATGTCAACCGAGTAATTAAATACCAAAACAAAGCACAATTTAAAAAAAGGTATTAGTTTCAAGATAGACAAATAACTCCGTAAACGCCTTGGGGCGTGTTCTCTATGTGTCTATATAACTACCTATTATAATATTTACTTCATACACTTAATTTGTAAGTCTTCCAGAAAATTAGAAACAATAATGAACCAATTTTGACTAATTACATACAATTATCAATTTAGACATTTTGATTTATTATTTTTTTTCCAAATTTTCAGCATTTATTGCTAATGAAATCATCAAAAAATTTAATTTGAATGTAATTAACTATACAACTAACTTTAACGCTAATTCCGCATTCGCCGTGGTGAAGGACAACTCAGGAACACCGATTGCATATAAGACTAACGCTCTCCTTGCTCACACACTTTTATTGTTTTCCACACGCGGTGTTCGGTTCCAATTACCAAGAATTTTTCAAAACCAACGTGTAATTAATGCAACATGATCAAGCAGTGGATAATACTTACAATACTGTGGTTGGGGTGCAATTGTGCTGGGGGTAGTTACGACATATCGGATAAAATCGTCTTCCCGAATTTACCAAATGCAGCACCACGATCAGACAACACAATTTGCAGACAAGAAAGTCAATTGTACATTCAAAACTTGAACAATATGACGTTATGGGCCCACAAAAGTAAGCGAACATAACATAACCAAACATAACCTATACTAGCACATCGACGATAATTATTTAAATTTAAATCAGTACATAATAATGTAATTAATCTAAATTGATCATTAAAATACCAATGATTTAAATGCCAATAAATGTCAATCCATGACAACAAATTCTAATAAATGCAAGTGATGTTAATTCACATCTAAATCACTTAAACGCAACTATATTATTTGTTTAGTGTGGGACGCCACCGCAAAATCCACCGTGGGTGTCCTCCAAGGATCCAATTTTCATTTCGGCAATTTCGACGAATGCCTAAGCACATTTGGTCCTTTTCGTACCCAACATTGTTTCGCACAAATTGTAGCCGACATACCAGACAACCACAATCGTTCAGATCCTTTCGAGTTGACTTTCAACCCCACTGACCACGTCTTGAAGCGATTATTCGTAAATATTACCAAAAACTAAGTAAAACACAACACTCACGCAAAGTTTTTCATAGAAAACAAATGACATCAGTCAACAAGCAAGGAATAGCATCAAAGTAGGCTGGTGTGTGCCAGCTTCATGCACAGCTGTCGATTTAGAACGCGCATTGAATCGTTATTTCAATCAAACCGAACATCCCTTCAACGCTTACAACGTTTCGTACTCAGCATTGGTCGAAGAAAAACATTGTCAACGCGAACGGGAAATTAATATTCTCGATGGAGTCGACATTAGTTTTTGGTAATTAAACGCTTGAAATCATGCTAAGTTTATAATCATTATAAAAAATACAAGCCATTGTCATGTCATTACAATTACAGCATTCTAGTCGGCTTGTTAGTGCTGCTCGTAATCATCGGATCGATTTATGAAGTTAGATCATCACAACATGAAAATAAATCGAGTAAGTCGTGAGTAACACGTACTAATTATTGATTAATTTATTTAAAAACAACACCTTTAGTGTTTTGTTTTTGTTTTCTGTTTGTTTGTAACACAGGTTCTTTATTACGAAGCATCCTGTGTGCGTTTTCTATAAGAAAAAGTTATCATGAAGTACAAAGAGCAGATGAGAATAATCAAGCTTTGAGGGTCCTCTATGGTATCCGAACTTTTGCGATCATGATGATTGTTACAGATCACCGTTTCGGGACGTACATTTCAGGTCCAATATCAAATTTTGATTACATCGAACAGGTTTGTTTCCACTGAAAACACCTAACCTTACATTTTTTTGTGTGTAAAAAATGACATAACCTTAAAGTTAACATGTTTTTAGGAATATCGATCATTATCATCATGGTATCTTTTCCACGGCGATTTATTCGTCGATACATTTTTTATTTTAAGCGGAATACTCGTTACTTATGGATTACTCAACCAATATAACAAGAAAATAGTACCACCAGGTCTCATCATTGTTTTACGATACATCAGGTATGTGTTTGTGTATTAAAAGCCATAATTTTAAATTTGTAACTGTGCAAATCTGTAAATCATTTACGCTTTACATCGGTTAGCAGCTAATTATCGCGTAAATGTGCAAGTGAAAGTCATTGTTGCAATAAATGAGTCTCACGTGCACACACCGCATATGTATAACATGCATCAAAGTCTAAGACGTTGAGTGCTTGATAAACGGTGGTAACTTGTTGCGATTCGATCATACTTTTGTGAAAGGAAGCTGAACGTTTTGATCATTCAATAAATTTTCAAATTCAAGGCCACATTGATACAAATTCAATGTTAACTTATTGTAGCTTGTAGTATGTAGGAAAACTTGGATAACTAACGTGGGTATCAGTTGTGTTAACCTAACCTAACCAATATTTTGTAACAAATTGTAAATAACATGATTAATATCACGTTTTGCTGGATTGAGTTAAGCTGTCGATTAAGATAATAACAAACAACACTAATGTCATTCGAAATAATTTAAGCATTTACATAATAATGGATATATAGAATATCAAAAGCATAATTGGTAATTATGCATTCGACGTTCACTCAATTCAACTCAACAACTTTAGATATTTATATATATTAAGTCGTGATCGGATTTCCTCTCACTTAATTCTATTTATTTATTTAACTTACATGTTAATTGCGATTTGCAAATAACTCAATTGTCATTATGCGTTTGCGGTTCAAGGGCAAATCAGAAACATTGAAAAATTGTGTGTTAAACATTGTTAACAATGTTAACATTGTAGGTTTTAATTATGCTGCACTTGTTACCTGTTTTAATGAATTTCCAGGTTGACTCCCGTCTACGCGTTCGTGTTGTTTTTCTGGTCGACGATGTTCAAACACATTGGTTCTGGTCCTTTCTGGAATGTTGTCATTCCGAAAGAAGTGCACGACTGTCGGAAATATTGGTGGACTAATTTGTTGTACATTAGTAATTATGTTGGAGGATCTGACATGGTAACACTACAAATTATGCGTTAACTATGTAGTAGGTGCATAATGTGTCTTTGTGTTTTTTAGTGCATGATTCATTCTTGGTATCTGCCATGTGACTTCCATTATTTTATCCTGGCGATATTCGTGGTTCGTATTCTGCACAATAACAAAAAATGTGGACTTATCATTATGAGTTTCTTGTATTTGATATCTATAATAGTCCCGTTTGTTATAACTATCGCATATTTACGTCCGGGATTACTGCATTTTTATCCAGCTGTTTTCTTGGTGGATCCCAAAAACAATATGGATTTTCAACTTACTTATATCAAAACTCATACTAGAGCTTCCACGTACATTTTGGGCATGTTTGCAGGTTATGCTTTTTATAAATTGAAAGATACGGAATACAAAATGGCCGCGCTGCAATCGCGTTTGTTGATGTTGTTGTCTTTTGTTTGTTTGTTCTTTGGAATGGCTAGTGGGGCTATTTTTTATAATCCGTATCATGAGTATAATGCTATTGAAGCTGGGTTTTATGCAGCGCTTCATCGGAGTTTATGGGCGTGTGGTACAATTGGTTTGATCTTTGCTGCTTCTTATGGACACGCTAAACGGTTGTATGATGTTTTGTCATGGTCGCCTTGTATTGTGTTAGGGAAATTAGTTTATGGAGTGTATTTAGTACACATGATGTTTTCGTTACGGGCTGTGGGGATGGCGTCCAACCCAAGGACATTTAGTTATTTCACTACAGTAAGTTTTTACTTTTTTGGGCTTTTATCAAGGTTTTTGTTTTTTAAATTAATAATTCTTTCAGTTTTCTTACGCTATAAGTGATATTGTCTTATCGTTTGCGTTAAGTTTTCTTATTTTTGCTGCTATTGAAAATCCGTTTAGGAAAATCATCAAAATGGTGCTGTTTCCGGTGAGAGACAACAAAACGCATAATACCAAAGATACGATTGAAGTTCCTACAAGAAGCAACGTAACAACAAGTAGATTGTGATTTTTGATTCTAACAAAGACTGATATTAGCGTATTCACGTCTTTCAACTTAAATATTATATATTATAATGACATTCGTATTACTAATTGTATATTTACTTATAACTAATTAAATTTTTAATAGATTGTTACATTAAAACCAATTATTATCTAGTTGGTCTTTAAGAGTAAAACAAGTAAATATGCACTTTTATAGGTTATGTGTCGTTTTAACCAAAAACGCGGAATGCAAGATGGCGGCGGAGGCAACTACGTTAGCTATGGTTTGCTACCCTTAGAAATACAGTATGGCCACTGATGGAACGCGGGGTATCACTGTACGTTAATAATTACCCAAAATATTTGTTTTAAATTTTTATTTGCCAATAATTATTACAGTTTAATGATAATTAAGATGAAGATCTAGGTTTTAACTCATCGAAACACGGGCGTAAGAAAATGTAATTTTTCTTTAACGGATTGTAAAAGTCATGACCCTTGCTCCAATCGTAACTCACAGCGTAAGCAAAGATCTGCCCGTTGTGATTGAACGCACAACGCGATATCGGTTGTTCCATAGCTTCAGATGGCTTGAGTTTAGTTCTGGCGTCCTTATCCCAAAAACTGAATGTGCCATCTGAACCAACAGTAGCCAATGTGCCATGAACTGGATGGAATGCAATGTCATTCACAGCATAAATATCTTGATAACCATTTGGTGCTCCATTTGATCGATGGCACTTAAATGTAAAGTTATCTTTGGGATTTGGTGGGTTTACATATTGAATTGCAACTCGTCCTTCAACTGATCCAAGGGCATAACCAATTGGCGCTTTCTTCTTGTCTCTATAAAAATTAATTCATTAGATTATAACAATAACATAAATATTCAAATTTCTAATTTGATAGAAAATATTTAAAAACATTACCTAAAGATTGCCACACATCTATGTTGATATTTTAAAGGACTTTCAGTCTTCTTAAACTCTTTTGGTTGTCCTTCCAACTGATAAATAATAATATGCCTCCCAGCAGTGCTTACTACAGCCATAGGGTAATCAACATCCGCACAGTAACACCTTTCAGGTAAATTAATTGTAAGAATAGGATTTGGTGAGCGAGTATCCCAAAATTTGAGTGTTTTATCCCAAGAACCAGTCATCAAGCATGAGTAATTTGGAGCTTTGATCCAGTGACATGTTTTGATAGGTGCATCATGTTGAGCAACTTGCATCATTTGATTACTACCCAAATCCCATGCCTTTGCTTGTTTGTCACAACCAGCCATGAATACTTTAGAGCCATCATCACTCCAACAAACATCGAGAACAGGACCACCACATGTTTGCATTGATTTGGGGACTGTTTTGCCCGTTTGCTCAACTTCCCAACAGCGTACGTTGTTATCCCAACTACCAGCGATTAGGAAATTTTGCGGCAATGTGCTTGGAGAAAAAGCCAAACAACTCACTGAATCATCCGGCGGTGATGTGACTTCAAAATCTTTCATTGGGTTTGAATTCGTCGTGGTTGTAGTAGCACCAA
>JARJDS010041782.1:3660162-3663468 GCA_030264155.1 Atheta pasadenae | reverse complement strand
CAAGGTCAAGTATTACAAAACACACCAAATCTGCCAACTATTGTCCCGTTCCTTGAGTTACACACTAATCAAGAATATTTAGTGCAAAGAATTCGTGAATTATCAAAAGGTGGTTGTATGAGCGAATATAAATGGAGCGGCGGTGGCCATTACAACGAAAAAGAATGGGATTTAACTTTACCAACAGATGCCGCTGTGAGTAGTAAACATTTTTGACATCAACATCTTTTATTAAAGAACCATAAAAAACAAATGACAACAATTTGTAATGTTTCAGATTGTAATGCATTTAACCGCAGCTTACCTCGACACTCAACTAGTGCCTCTACCAAACAATCCGGATGTGAAACCTTTCACAGGATTTCACTTTATAAAATCAACTGATAAATTACCTGAACTTACCGCTAATACTCTAGCGATTCATGAAGTGACAGCCAAACCGCCTCATTATCGCATTATCATCGGTACGGAATCCTATGAAATGGTGAAAGGATACAACAATCTGTTCCACTCCATTTTGTTATTTTTATATCACGTGAATAAACGCGAACATGGCATGTTAGGGAGAGTAAATCTTGGACGTTCCGGACTTAATATGCTGTGGATTATTAATTCAAATTAAGTAAGATGTAATGGTAATAAGTATTGATTAAAATAAATAAAGCTTTGTGCCCTATTTTTCTTAATTTGTAATTAATACTTTCATTTTAAAATGTTGTATAATGACAAAGTAATCCTTGTTTTTCAGGACATTTGTCCTTTAGACTTTAATCAAGTTTTAACTTGTTGTAAACACGTTTACTCACACAAGCGCGGGAAAAAATACGTGTGGGATTTGCATTATTAGCGCATTATGGTAGCCCGGGGACGCAGCAGTGCGTCGCGACGCAGTCCGCGCGCCGCAGGTGGTTGTGCCGACGCTCCAAGCGCTTGGCAGACGTTGCGAAGTCGTCACGTCGGCAGCAAGTTCAAGTTCAACTACTGCAGAGAGCACATCGCGGAAGTAATTTTTTTTAACAAACAGAATAAAGCTGACTAAACACAATTTTAAAAACAAGTTAATTTTGCGGTTGCATAACGTAAAACAATGAATTATAATGATTTTTTAAATATTTAATTAAATCTAGTGCAAAATCTTAGAAGGTAATTAATTATTTAGCTTTGTTTGGTTGTTATTTGTGTTATTATTGCAAATGCAGTGAGTTTATTGTTTGTTTTATTCGAAAATAAAAGAATATTTCCGTAAGTGTTAATTTTAATCTTAAAAAATAAATGCATGGATCATTAGTTTCTTAAATTTTCTTTTGTTTTATGCGTCTTTCCATTTATAATTTAATTTATTGTTGTTAGTTAATTGTATTGTGGGAAATATTGTAGGTTATTTTCTTAAATTACTTGACAAAAACCAAGAAAATTGACCAAAAACCCCTAAAAATATAATGTTTGTAAATAACGTTAATTGTTGGCGTAATATTAATAATTTTCTGATTAATTTTTAAAGAATATGCTGATTTTTATCATTTTTTAAGTGAAATTTTGTAGAAAATGTACATTTTTGAGGTTATAAAACCAAAAGTACAAAAAAACATCCGTAAAATCAAAGGTTATGAAAAAATATTATAGTTTAATGTTTTTAATTAGTTTTTTCTAACTTTATTGCTAGTAGATAACCAATAAATTATGTGTTATGTCAAAATGCAATAAAAAAATGTGTATCCATGTGTATCATAGTACCATAACCGCATACTATATAAATGTAACGACAATGTCGTTGCTATCAAGGAAGATACACGAGAAGCACACGAAACGAGTTAAAAAGAAATAAAAAAATCTGAGTGTTGACATTGATTGATAGCCGACGTGTGTCGCCAACAGCCGCTATTCCTGATCCTGGCGAAGTGCTCGTACAGCGCTATAAAATATAGGACAATGCTCTAAAATTGCAACTTGCAACCTGCTTGCAACTTACAATCTACAACCACCCACATCGTTTGGAATCTGAAACGATGCTACGGTTAACTTCAGCAACCGAAGCGATCAATCTCGTTTTTCTTTTTGCTGCTTCATAAAAATGCAAATTTGACTAACGCTTTGATCTTTCTTCATTTTGTCCATATTGTTCATTCAATTATCCTTCATTACGTTTCATCTCTTGCACTTTACTATTACATTATTCGTATATAGACCGTGACCTAAATTTATGAAAAATTATTTTTAGTATTTGTACAGAATGTATATTGGGTTGCCTATACGAAAAGCATTGGGAAGCAGTTTTTCCATTTTTTGGTTATGGTTGCTTATGAATGCAAATTCAACATCGGCGCATTATTCCTCCATGGTGTCTACGCGTGATTATACGTACTACAATGTTGGGGTGTTAATGGCAGGACATCTGGATTCACCGTTTGATTTGGTACGATGTGGTCCTGCTGTGGATATTGCTCTGGAAGAGATCAACGATAAGTTTTTGAAGCCTCACAGGGTCATCCTACAAAAAGTTCAAGCAAGGTAAGATTTTGAAGAACAAATGCGTGAATACTTAGAAATTCAAACAAAAACAACAGATAAATCAGTGGAAATTTAATATTAGACTTTAAAATGTTTTTGGAACTTAAAATTAAAAAGTAATTTGATAAAACAAAAGAAAATAACAAAGAAACAAATAAAAATCGATGTGTTATTATTGTGTTGATGTTCATTTTTTTATTTGGAACTTTGTTGACACGTCATATCCAGGTTGTGTTAGTGATAGCAGTTTAGGGGTGTTAGTAGGTTAGCAGTGTTATTGCATTTACTGCTACCTCTGTTAGAGAGCTAGTGTGGTTGCTATTTCCACTAGCAAGGTTTCAAGTTCACGGAAATTCATGAATGCGCCACTAACGAACTGACTGAACTACCAACCATTCCTGGTAGTTCGCTGCTTGTTGCAATTTCTAGGATAGCAACAAACGAAATTATGAAAGCAGACAGCACAGTGACATTGAATTTGTATTTGAGTACTCTGTATTTTGCATTATGTATTCACATTCAAATTATTTCGCATCGAACTATAATTTGTTTTCCATATTTTACGCTGATTATAATCAAATACGTGTTTGATTAATTTTAATTGTTATAATAATTATTTTTGTATAATTTGTTGCTATTGATATCGGGGATATAGCTCAGTGGTAGAGCATTCGACTGCAGATCGAGAGGTCCCCGGTTCAAACCCGGGTGTCCCCTAGATATTTTTGTTAAGTAGCAATAATTTTTTTTATGTCTATAATTCATATTAACAAGGGATGAAGATGAAGGGTTTGTAAT
>JARJDS010041782.1:3652662-3655162 GCA_030264155.1 Atheta pasadenae | reverse complement strand
TATATGGTTGTAATTATTTAGAATTATTATGGATTGCACCTGAATTATTACCTCTAACGGTTATTCCTGGAACACCAGCAACACAAAAAGGCGATGTTTACTCCTTCGCTCTAATATTAGAAGAAATTATTTTGAGAGCTGGCCCGTTTCATGCTGCTTTACAGTATTTAGATGTGCAAGAAATTTTGGGGCGAGTTGCCCAAAGAGAATTCCCACCGTTTCGACCAACTGTGAACATTCGCGATTGTCCTGATGATTTATTGGAGTTAATGGAACGTTGTTGGTTGGATAATCCTGATGAAAGACCAACGTTTGAAGTTGTTAGAAGTGTTTTGAAGTGTATTATGAAGTAAGTTTTGAAAAAAATTAAAACAAACGCTGAAACAAAAAATACAACAAATGTTTTAGAGGTTATTGTGAAAACTTAATGGATGATCTACTACGTCGTATGGAACAATACGCCAACAATCTAGAAAGTTTAGTAGGTGAAAAAACTGAACAGTTAAGTCAAGAAAAACGCCGTTCGGAAGAATTGCTCTATCAAGTGCTCCCAAGACCAGTAGCGACTCAATTAATGGCTGGGGAAATTGTCCAACCCGAACAATTCGAATGTGTTACAATTTATTTCAGTGACATTGTAGGTTTCACAGCTCTTTGTGCCAAAAGCAGCCCGATGCAGGTGGTTGATTTTTTGAATGATTTGTACAGTACTTTCGATCGCATCATTGGATTTTATGATGTTTATAAGGTGGAAACAATTGGCGATGCTTACATGGTAGTTTCCGGTCTTCCGGAACGTAATGGTAATGATCATGCACGTGAGATTGCTTTAATGTCTTTGGCCATTTTGAAAGCGGTGCAATCTTTTGTTATCAAACACCAGCCGGATTATAAATTAAAGTTGCGCATTGGGATACATTCTGGACCGGTCTGCGCTGGTATTGTCGGTCAAAAAATGCCACATTTTTGTCTTTTTGGTGATACGGTGAATACTGCTAGTCGTATGGAAAGTAGTGGACAACGTAAGTATTAATATTGATAAGTAGTAAATTAAACATTTGAATTAATTCTTTGGTTATTTAATTTAAAAGCTTTGAAGATTCATCTAAGCGAAACTACAAAGCAAATCTTAGAAAAGTTCGGGACGTTTAATCTTGAGCTTCGCGGTGAGGTTGAATTGAAAGGTAAAGGACTGTTCACGACTTACTGGTTGTTGGAAAGCACGGAACCTGATCCTAGACCGCCGACACCGTGTCACAATATGCAGGAAGATGTTAATCCTTACCCATTAGTTTGGAGTAGTGGAATTAATTAGTAATTCTTACTTTACTACTTAAAATCTCAATGTTATTTAACAAAATCATTGTGTACCTGTAATTGTACCTGTACTTGTACTTATACAACGTATTAATACCTTGTATTGTCTGTATTCCTGTTTTTATTAATTAGTGACTGTAATTGCGTGCCAAAGAAAACAGTAGGCGAAACAAGGGCGATCAAATTGTGTGATTATTACGAATTGTGATTCGGGTGTGTTAAATTTAACAAATTTATTCTATGTAGTGCAACTAAATAAATATTTATTGATTATTTGTTGAGTATTAATGTACTTACCAATTAATGTAGTTGTACAACACGAAACGAAGAAATTCCAGCGAATTAACTTGTTTTGTTCAGTTTAGTTAATTTCCAAAACAAATGAAGTGAAATGAAGGGCTAGTTACTGCCAACATAAAAAAAAACACTTGTTAGGTTTTAGACCAGTTTTAGACGTTAACGTATGTTGTAAATTAAAATCCAGTGCAACGTGTTGGAACGCGTGGAAGTTAAAATGCATTGAGAGCATAATATAAATCATTAACTTACAAACGAAAGTTTGCATTCGATTATTTCGTGCGATTGAAAGTAAATCTTGAAAAAGTGGGGAAACTATGCACAAAGTAGCGCAACAGTTGGTAACCATTGTTGATCATAGAGTTTTAATATGCGCATGCGTATTGGCGTATTGAATTTGAAATCGCGCTTGTTTCAGCTCATTTCAGCTTGTTTGAACCACACTAACCTATAAATGCTAGGTGACCGTTGAAGGTTACGAAAAAGTGCAAAAATGTATATAAAATCGGTGCATATCGACGGTTTTAAATCGTATGGAAAACGAGTGGAAATTGAAGGATTTGATACAAAGTTTAATGCTATTACTGGTCTTAACGGTACCGGCAAATCAAATATTTTGGACTCTATTTGTTTCGTGTTGGGTATCTCAACTTTATCTCATGTAAGAATTTTCAAACATACATTGATTACTATTAGATAGTTATAATTTTCATACAATTTAGGTACGTGTTAATTCACTCCAAGAACTTATATTTAAAAATGGCCAAGCCGGCATTACCACTGCAACAGTAACTTTGATTTTTGACAACAGAGATAGGGAAGCATCACCTCCAGGTTATGAAGGCTTTAAAGAGATTACCATCACCAGGCAGGTGGTTATGGGTGG
>JARJDS010041782.1:3302127-3316305 GCA_030264155.1 Atheta pasadenae | reverse complement strand
AGATGTGTCAATTGGTGCACATTTATCAGGACATGTTGCTGTGTTAAGATCAAATCCAATCGTTGAAATTATTTCTTATTTAGAGATAATTAATGGTACAAAAATTAACACTGATAACACAACATGGTTTAAACATTGCTATTCGTCTACAAAGTATTCCACTGAAGACGTTTGTAAGTTTTGTATTTATATCTAATGCTTGTTTGGTTGCCTATTTTTCGGTATTTTTACCAACACGCAAACAAATAAAATAATATTTCTCTTGATCCAATCGGCACAACATATAGCCTATGACCACCCTAAGATGATTCTTTTGACTTTATCAAAATTTCATGTCAATCGGTGCAGCCGTTTTGGAGTTTATAGGGAACATACCCACAAACATATATCCATACTACTATTATATATATATATATATATATAGATAAATTAAATATTTTTTAGTCGTGCACCGTACATTAACAATTGATGAAAATTATCAACGTGTTACGTTAGCGCCAGATTACGAACTCAACACTACGTTTGTATTAAAAACTAAATGCGAGACATTTGTTTTGATAACAAAGGTAAATAACCTAAAATTATAACGACATCTACTACTGAACTAATCTTTGTCTACAACTACTTGTTGATCCTTTTAGGAAAGACTTCGGAATATAGAAGAACCTGTAAAAATTAGTGTCCACTATAAACTGCTACAAGAAACAACTAAAGCGAATCATTATGTTAATTTGAATAATACGGACACGTTTTGTAAAAATTGTCCAGTTTTAATGAACTCACGACCGCTGGAAAATGAATTTTCTTTTGCACTAAAATGCGGATCTACTAATGTGTGCACAAGTAATTTAAGTTTTGATGTCAAGTTTTTCATAGCCAATAAAGAGTAAGAATATTATTAACTTTTAAAACTTAAAATATAAAAAATAAAAAAATGATTTTTTATTTTTCTTTAGGACAAGAACGTATATAATTGGAACATCGGATGTGAGAATGGATGTTTTAATAAGTAATTCTGGAGATTTGGCATACCTAACGCAATTGACTATTATTTTACCGATGTTTGTGCGTTTTAATTACATTCCCAAGAAGTGCGATGAAGTTGAACAAGGTCAATTGCTTTGTTTGGTTGGTAATCCACTAGAAAATCAGGTAATAATTTAAATACTAACTAAAGTTCTGTCAGTTAAATATGAAGTTAATCATTTATTAATTTAAGGTGCAATTATCTGTTGCATTAAATATGAAAGAAGTTCGAAGTGATTTTGGACCAAATATTACATTTGGTGTAAACGTGACTACAAGTAGTTACAATAAAAATTCAGAAATGCACAAAAATTATACAATGGCATTAAAAAATGATGTTGATGTAGAATTAAGGAAATCTGAACCGGAAGTGTTCTTTTTTAACAATTCTTTTAAACAAGTTTACCAGGTATTAGCTTCTTATCAATAAAAGTTAAATACATTTGTTATTAATATTGTAAGCTTTAAAATTAATTATCACTTACAGATTTCTAAACATGGCCAGAGTCCAGCTGAGCAAGTATCGCTAACAATTAACTTACCAACGCACATTATGAAGAACAATATTTCTTATTCTATTGTAAAATTATATTCAATTGAAGGTTCATTAAATGGTCAAAAGTTTTTGTGCAGAAATCATTCGGATGTAGAGTATTTCAAAGAAGATATTAACATGTTTGAATCGGATATGATAGATGTCGTGCCAGTTACAGCTAGGAAGCTACTACGACGGGAAATTGTTGATGTTAAATATTCAAATAATCTTAATGAAAGCACTAGACATGATTCGACAATGTTAGTTGAAGGTAAACCGGTTTTAAACACTGAATTATTAAAGCAGGACAGAGTTATCCTTGATTGCCATGCTCCTGGAGGACATGTACGTTGTACTAAATTTACTTGTGATATTGGTACTATCAAAACGACGGCTGTTGTTCGGATTAAAGCAATGTTAGATACCACTATAATCAAAGGTAAATATAAGTTTTTTTAAAGATGTTTTTTCGTTTTGATGTTTTGTGAGGTTAAATTTAAAGATTTAAACGAATTTGTTGGTTATAGGTATGTTTAAAATTAAAAACACGATTATACTTAAAAGTTTGGGGCATGTTGACGCAGAACATGAATACTCTGATACTGATACCGTAACGTAAGTAATGTGATTGATAATTGATACCATTATAACCTAAAATGGTTCGTGGCGTAATCTCTTTTAGATCGAACAACAATGCGGAAATTACGACCATTTTTATAGAGTTTGACAATCGAAAACCACTAGATATGAAAATTTTAATTTGTGCTATAGCTATCGGATTGATTTTGTTAATGATTGTTACTTATATTTTCTACAAATGTGGATTTTTCACTCGAAAAAAGAAGCTGCAACTAGAGGAAGAGAAAAAACAAGCCGTAAGACCGCACATAACCTAACCTAACTTTAATTTAGACATCGTACATTATATTAACAACTTTTATTGTAATTTAATTGTAGGTAACGGAAGAATTCATTAATGGACCTTTAAGTGAAGCGTCTTTTCCAGAAGATATAGAGTTAGACGGTCCAGAAGAAGATGAAACAAGTGAACATCAGTATGTAGAGATACAAAATACTGATGCATGCAAAGACATGGAATATGAAAATATAGGTTAAATTTATGTTTTTATTTGCATTTTATGAACTGTCAAAACACAGGGTTATGTTAGGTTATTACTATAATCAATATTTATTTGTACAAGTAAATAAATTTTCATTGCAATGTATTCATTTTAATTTTGTTGATGTTGATTTGAATTATTTTCATCTTATTTTAATGTTTTACATATTTCAAAACTCGCGCCTCCAGCGGTACAAGTTGCCAACTGTTTCCAACTAGAGAGAGTACAAAGAAAAGCCCTAACCTACGTTGATGACAGCTGTTGGTTGTGCTTGAATAAAAGATGGTGGCTGTTTGTAATTAATTTTTATATTTATCAATGAGCGTGCTACGATAAGCGAACACATTGCGTGAGAGTCTAATGCGAATGCAATGTTTACAGTCTAATAAGCGCGTTACCGGTTAAAAATGTGCGATGCGTGCTCAGATTTTCTACAACTGCTGCTCTCATGTAAGTTGATCCGGTCCTTTGGTTTGAAAGAATCAGCCGGTATTAAATATACACTACACCCGCAATGATGTTTCTATTCTTCTAAATTCAAACCATTTATGATTATAATTTCACCGTCTATTATCCTTACCTTTGCTACGTTTTAAATAGTATTTCAACCATTGGTTTTAAACCAGTTTTTATTAACATTTTACAGATGAAACAAAGGTGCTTAGAGAATCTAATGAGTTACCTGTTTTGACAAAAGATGATATTGGGATATTACTAATTTATGTACAAACATGGCCTGCCAGGTAAAAACTTAGAAGTTTAGTCAGAGAACAAACCAATAATATCATATGTGTGTTTTTGTTTTCATTTCCTAGGCAATGCATGTGTTGCTATCGAGATCCAAAGAATTTTGAAAAATTCAGCATTATTACACAGGGTATAATTTATTTAGCAGTTTGTCAACTTAAAGCATTCGGTGAAAGTGAAAGCAAGCAAGATGAAGCAACTACTAGCAAAGAAACAAGTAAAGAACAAAGTGTCAATGATGTGGTGGTTCAGGAACGAGATAAATTACTGGTGTTAGTTTCAAAGATTTTTTTGTTGAATTTTCCTCTATATGTGGCATTTAAACATACAATTCAAGCCAAGTTAGAGGATTTTACTCAACAAGAAATACAATCATTGAATATGTTCTGTGATTTACATGATTCTGAAATTCCCATCTTCTTGTTAAGGAATGTAAGTTTATTTTGTAAAACAGGTGGTTTGCATGCTATGACATCTTGTTTTACAAATCTTACACCTGAAGCTTTACCTGTATCCACAGCACATGCTATGATATCAGTGGGTATGTAATAAACAATTCAAACCTAACCTAAAATGAGACATGAAAAATCAAAAATTGATCATTTCAGTTTGCAATTTGAAACTTTGGATGAACTTCAAAAGCATGGTTTCATTGTTGGTACCATTAAGGTCATGTGTGTTGAGATACATGTGTAAATTATCAGATCAAGATTTACGTACACCAACAATCAAGAGTATGGCTGGTATGTTTATTAAATTTTTAATTTCTTTCTTGGTAATAAACTAGAAATAAATAATTTTAGATTTTATGTGGAATGCAATTAAAGACCCGCTTGATACACCGATGGCTTTTGATTTGGATGGTTTGGACTTGGCTTTCAAGTATTTCACGTCAACAACATTAACAATGCGTTTAGCCGGAATCACTCAAATCAATAGTCAAATCGGTGTACTTGCCGAGTTGTGCGTTGGCGAAGCTTTGCCAGAGGCTGAAGCGGCACCACGGTTAATGGCCGATTGGTTAATAAGCAACAATATAATTTCACACATTTTTGGTCCTAATCTGCATGTTGAAGTGATCAAACAAAGCCACATAATATTAAATTTTCTGGCAATGGAAGGTCGCATTACTTGCGAGAATATGGACATTATCTGGGCAGCTGCACAATTGAAACATTGCGCCAAACCCGTCCACGATCTCCTGCCTGGTTTAGTCAAACACTTATCAGCGCCACCGGCTTTACATTTGTACAGCCTGCTTGTTAAATTAGAACCCAAAGATCACACTGAACAAACTTTGTATTTAGCGTCAGCGCTTATAAAATTCATTTGGACACGTGGCGGTGCTGGAAGCGAAACTGGTTTGATTGGTTTAGCAGCTTCGGCAGCTGGGATAGCGCTCCATAAATGCGCGAGTTCTTCAGAGAACAGTGTTAGTATAGATCAAAGCAACTCCGAGGAGGAACATCGTGATAGTAGTGGGCAATCAGAAAGCCATAAGTCTGAGAGTGATATTGAAGGTGCCGAAATTGAGGAAGACATCAATATTATCGATAGTGAAGGACCCACGCCGTGTAAGTTACGAAAACAAGGATGTGATGCGGATGCAACGAGCAGTGATAATGATGGATCAAAAACTAAACCCCAAAGAGTGCAAAGTAAATTGGACAAGGCGGAGAAGTGTACAGTGAGAAAGAAACTGTTGAAAAGTCCTGCTAGTGATCGTGATAACATCGATCCCGTTGCGTTTAGTAGTTCGCAAGATGAAGACGCGGATGAATCGCCAACTAAATACAGAAAACGAAGGAAATTGTTACGGAAAAACAGGGTTAAGAAATTGCGTGAGACGCGTACTATTACAGAATTGTCGGATAATGAAGCGGATAGTGATCAGGAGATCAAAAGAGCTGCTCTTAAAGAAGCTGCCAGCTTAATGTTACCTGCTCAAGTTGATTCTTTAGTGGAAAGTGGATTGAAACAAGCAGTTTACTTGGAAGAAAGTTCTTCATGTAGTGAGCTGGGTAAAGAAGCATCTAACTTAGAAGTGCATAACACACCAAACTTCTTATCAATGCATCAAAGAAGTTCAAGGTATTTTAATTATTTAAATGTTTTAACACACAAATAAACTTTAGTTAAACTTAGAACAAAATTACTATTGAAATTTGTTATTTTTATTTGTAGTCATATGTTAGAATTATTAAGCGGTGAAGAAGCAGAAGTTGAAGGTGATGGTGACGGTAGTTATTCGTCAAGAATGAGCAATAAGTCTGAAAAGAACATGGCTGATTTCGATGGCGAAGACTCAGTTTGCGAGGAAGAGTTGGCACAGTTAACCGAACACGCTCAAATGAATTTGCATGCAATGGGTAATCAATCCTCACCGGAAAAATCTCCGGTTCGTCTTGATCCACGATTATCTGCTTGTTTTAAAGTAGAAAATGTTTGTCAACCTGGTAAAACCCTGCTCTGGGATTTGCTGCAAGATTGTAAGATCGGCCAACTCGGCGAGGGTCTTGCGTTAGAAGCTGAAAAAACTCTGTGTAATCTTTTGTGTTATAATACAGATAGAATTATTAGGATGAAATTTATCGAGGGCTGTCTGCACAATTTGGCAAATAATACGTGAGTATGATTATTTCTTTACATCTAGTTATAATTAACAAACAAAACTTATCAGTTTTAGCGGAAACACTAAAATTTTTGGTAATATTATTTAATGTTTTTGGTTGTTCTAGGTCTGTGATAGTTTCGTTACGCTTACTGCCGAAATTGTTAACTTCATTTCAACAGTTTCGAAATTCAGATATGCATCATGTCACACATTGGGCCGAAAAACAACACGGAATGATGGCGCATTTTTTTAATAATTTAAAAAGCTACGCAGCGAACAAAGATAAATGTTCAGTTCTCTACACGCATCAAATGGAAATTCAAGTTCGATTGCATTTCTTATCAGCTGTGTTTTCACCATTAGTGTCTCCTAGTAATTTCAAGTAAGTTTTTTAATATTTGTAAACAATTTGTGGTTGTAAGCAAAATATTTATTGTTAGGTTAAGTATTGAACAACTGGATACTCTCTGGTGCTGCATGGCTCGTGATTCTGAATGTTGTGACGAACTATTTAGTTGGTTACTATCTCAAGCTAAAAGTACAGAGTTACACGCCCTGGGTATTGAAGCTTTAAAGCGTTTGTACCTTGTACACTTACCTAGCTTACCACCAGAAACATTCAGCATGACTTGTTTGAGTTTGTTCCAACAACTCTGTAATTTAGCGCGTATTGCAACCGCAAATATGGACAGTAGCAGTCAGGATGGTTACATCCTAGGCATGGACCACATGTGGAAAATTGCACTTCGTGCTAACAATACGGACGTTAGCATGGCCGCTATTCAATACCTTAACGGTTATTACATGGGTCAGAATTTACAACACGAAGGACAATTTGTTTCGCAATGCATGAGTAACTTGGAAGCTGCTACTGATGACTTGAGCAAATCTACTGGTTTAGGATCAGAAGAAGCGCCGTTATTATGTATCCAACGCGCGTTGCTTTTATTAAAAACTCACATGGAAACGTTCAGAAGAAGATATGCATATCATTTACGTCGTTGGGCTTTGGAGGGTAAAGGTGTTGGAAGTCATGCAGCAGTTTTAGGCGATAGGAATTGTGCACCATTACGTCTTGTAGTTCAACCCGCAGGAATGTCAGAACGCTGTGTTTTGGATTTGTTAAGTTCTGATTTTGTTGCTGATTTACGCGCAGAAATTGCTAAGTGGTGGGAGGATTTGTGTCATTTAAAAAATTCGGAATTGGGTAGCCCAACATCGAATACAACAACGTTAAGTGAAAGTCCAATTAGAATCATAACCCAAGGTCAGGAATTGATGACCGATTCTGATGAAAAAACCCTAGCTGATATGGGATTTAAAGAAAACCAAATGGTGTACATTTCTATGGGCGTTTCGCGCAATATGAAAAAACGTGATTGCATGGATTCTCCGTCAATGCAGCCATCGCCACCTCGTGAATCAATTCCTACGCTGTTGTTGTTAAGGTCTAAATATTTTGAGCAATTGTTTTCTTTAATGCATACCTTAAGTAGCATGAAAACACCGGTTAAGGGCGGACATCACATTCCACACACTAAAGCGCAAGTTCTAAGTCGTCGGGTTTGGGATATTTTGAGTCTTCTACCCACGAATCCAACTTTGTTACGAGGATTTCAAATATTAGACACGCCGTTAGCCGAACTTTTGGATCCGTCAAGTGCACAAAAGCTGATGTATTCACTTTATATTGTTGAATCTCTTAGTGTTCAATCGAACGGGAAAAGCGACAATCAATGCAGTGAACCGTGGAGTAGATTTTTTATTCAACAAGGTGGACTGCGTCATTTGTTCGATATTTTTATGTCAGGTAACCTACAATATTTTACACTTAATCTACCTCAACATGGACTTAACCTCAAATATTAACCTAATTTGGTAGGTGTACTGCAACGATCTGGTGGAGATGGTAGTGAATGGCAACAGGATTGTTTAGCGTCTTTGTTAAAACTTTTATGCCAATTAGGCGTAGAACCATTACCACAAGAATCTCGTCCGAGTCGAACTGAAAAAATTATTATTCCTTTATTAAACGAATCAATGCTTGGAATGTTAGATGTTAAGACAGCAATGCCTCAATTGACAAGTATTTTACAAGAAGCATCAATGCCTAGGGATCCTAATCATTACAAAACTGGATTTTGGGGACGCGCACAGGTTAGTTTTACATTAATTTGTAACAAAAGTTTTATTAACTATTACTAAGTTTTTTAAGTTCACTAATAAAATAAATTATTTGTGATAGGTTGTTCATTATGCCATGGCTTTACTAGTATCTTGGTTACATTGTGATGAACACGCACGTGATGGATTGTTTCAAACACCAAACTTTTCCACTTGGTTACAACGTTTGGTACTTGAAGATCCTGAACCGTCAGTACGCCGCGAAGTTTGTTCAGCTTTATATCGTTTATGTCTGGGTGTGTCTGCCAGTAATGCCGATATTCATGACAATGGATTAGTTGCACCCATGCTGGCGCATTTGCTTACATACATGAATAAAGCTGAAGAAATGCGACCGCAAAAAATCGAAGTAATCCAAGCACCCGAAGAAGGCAAAGAACCTTATGGGCCTGCTTGTAGAGATTACTTCTGGTTGGTAGCGCGTTTAGTAGATTCATTACCTAGTGACTTGGTGAAAGAAAGTTTTGAAGATCCACAAACTTGCGTTATTGATATCAATCGACTAACTGAGCAAATCGCAACTTCTGTATTAGAACGGGAATATTTAGAGGCTAGACATCGTACAATCGATGACGATGGATTGATTGGTTTACTAAACTTATTGACCAATCTTATCAAACACAGACCACCATACCAAACTAGTAAACACGGGCAAAAACTATTAAGCGAAGTGTTTGACTTTTTATTTGCATTACCAAATCCGAAACTGCGACACGTTCCAAAATGCAAATCCGCCCGTTCCCGCACCGCTGCATTTGACTTACTTGTCGATTTAGTTAAGGGCGCACCGGACAATTACGATATGCTTCATGAGCGGCTATTAAAACAACATCAACCTGGACCTAACTCACCATACCCTTGGGATTATTGGCCGCATGAAGATGGAAGATCTGATTGTGGCTATGTTGGTCTAACAAACCTAGGTGCTACTTGTTACATGGCGTCTTGCATGCAGCATTTGTATATGATGCCGCAAGCAAGAGCGTCAATTCTTGCTGCCGATACTTTACATTCGAAGCATGAGCCTACACTGAAAGAATTACAACGAATGTTCGCATATCTTTTGGAGAGCGAGCGTAAAGCTTACAATCCCAGAAGTTTCTGTAAAGTGTACACTATGGATCATCAGCCTTTGAACACTGCCGAGCAGAAGGACATGGCGGAGTTTTTCATTGATCTTGTCAGTAAACTGGAAGAAATGACTCCTGCGTTGAAGAATGTTGTGAAGAATCTTTTCTGTGGTGTATTAAGCAATAATGTCGTGTCTTTAGACTGCGATCACGTTAGTCGTACAGTTGAAGAGTTTTATACGGTGCGTTGTCAGGTTGCAGATATGAGGAATCTCTATGAGTCTTTAGATGAAGTTACTGTCAAAGATACATTGGAGGGTGATAATATGTACACATGTTCACAATGTGGGAAGAAAGTGCGGGCTGAAAAACGTGCGTGTTTTAAAAAGTTGCCGCATATTTTGTGTTTTAATACAATGCGTTATACATTTAATATGCTTACAATGCTTAAAGAGAAAGTGAATACTCATTTTTCATTTCCCCTGCGGTTAAATATGGCTGGGTATGTGGAAAAACAATTGATGCCACAACATCATCAAGAGGATAAACAAAAATCAGAACAAGAGCAAGAACAATACGAATATGATTTGATTGGTGTGACTGTTCATACTGGTACAGCAGATGGTGGACATTACTATAGTTTTATTAAAGATCGAACTGCAGGAGCAAGAGATAAATGGTTTTTGTTTAATGATGCTGAAGTTAAACCGTTTGATCCTAACCAAATTGCAGCTGAATGTTTTGGTGGAGAAATGACTGTAAGTTATTTTATTGTGTTCACTTGTTTTTGTGCTCATACTAAAATTTTTAATTGTAGAGTAAAACATATGACAGTGTGACTGATAAGTTCATGGACTTTAGTTTTGAAAAAACCAATAGTGCATACATGTTGTTTTATGAAAAATCTCCTCCATCACCTGGGGAAAATGTTGATTGTGCATCAACTACGCTTGAAACTACAAATCTTCAACCACCATATTCATCAACACCTACAACAACATTTGAGTTAAGTAAAGAACTCGAGGATTGGATCTGGCAAGATAATATGCATTTCATTCAAGATAAAAACATATTTGAACACACATACTTTAAGTAAGTAGTTTTTTCTAACCTTAAATTTTAAACAAAAAACGTTGATTTCTTAATGTAACATAAAATTATTTAGTTTCATGTGGCAAATTTGTGGTTATATCCCAAAAACTTTAATGCCATTACGGCCAGACATTACACAACGATCCGCCGAGTTATCAACGTCATTTTTTATTGAAACATTTATCCACGCCAAAGAAAAACCAACAATGGTACAATGGGTTGAATTGGTAACCAAACAATTTAATGCATGTCAGGAAGCCTGCACCTGGTTCCTGGAACACATGGCCAATGATACTTGGTGGCCTGTGCAGGTTCTATTAAAATGTCCGAATCAAATCGTACGACAAATGTTTCAACGTTTATGTATACACGTAGTGCAAAGACTTAAACAAACCCATTCGCCGTTATATTTAATTATTGATGAAGATGTTGATTGCGACAGCAAGTCAAGTTCGAGCGACGATGAAATCGTGAATGTGGATCCATCAAAGATTGGAAATGCTTCTTGCGTCACTAAATTCGTCAAGAAATTATTATCCTTGGTAAATGAGTCATTAAATTAAGAATAGTAAATAAATTTAATATAATATATACAAATTTTAGATGGAACATGGGGCTAAAGCACATCTTAAACATTTAACCGAATATTTTGGATTTTTATTTGAATTCAGTCGCATGGGCGATGATGAACCGAAATTTTTACTTATAGTTGGTGCTATTCATACAATGATCGACTTTTATTTAGGGCACAAAGTGCATGATTTTGTAGATGTGAGTGAGGGCGAAGAGGAGGAGGAGGTGGTCGCGTTACCCACCGATAAGTACAAACCGGCGTCTTTGGACAAAATGATAACTCTGATTGCATCACTAGTTGAGAAAAGTAGAGACACTGATTTAAGACTGAAACTCAGTATTAAGGACTACAATGCTGTAGCTGGAGGCAAAGGATTCCCGTTTCTTTACCAACAAATTAAGGATAATATTAACTTACAACAGACGAAGAATTTAATTCATTCGATCTGTCGTGGGAATGAAAGACTTGCCACATCGATCATTGGCATGTTATCACAAGCTATTAATCGTAATTCTGACGTAAGTTATAATAATAATCTTACATAACTTTGAAATTAATTTAAAATAACAAATATTGTTTTAGTCATGTCAGCCATTTTTTAAATTATTAACTTTGCTCACTGAGGGTACAAATCAAAGCTCTGGTGGGCCATCCGGTTTACCATGCTTTACACAATTAGTTTTACAACGAGTTTGGGAAGCTGCGGAGTGTTGTCCGTGCTCAGCTTTGGATTGGTTGGCGTTGCAAGTAACAAGAAGTCGGTTGGTGCATCAGTGGGTTTTGTCTTCTTTAGATTCTTGGTTAGAACACTTTTTGATAGCTCATGGCAATCAACGTGTGAGAAATGGTAACTTATTTTTAACTTTAAATTTTTACTTAAATTTAATTGATGGACATTGTAAATTTTAAATTTCAGCCGCTGGATTTTTAATTGTGTCTTTGGTGCCAAGTTCACAATTCCGTCAAGGTTTCCGCGCTACACATCGAATGCATCGCGAACCTCAACTTACCCCCGAGGCTTTGAATATCCTTCATCAAATATACACTGCTTTATTACGTTTGCTAACTCCTGCGAAGCATTATACCGATATGCAACAACACGGAACCATGAAACTTACAACGTTTTTTGCTCTTTTAATGTATTGCTGTATAACTAGAACCGAAAAATTATTATTCGGTCAATATTTTTTGCATCTTTGGCATTTGTTTCATCCTAAGTTATCGGAGCCGTCCATTCCCGCACATCATAACAAACAAGCAGTTTTAGCATTTTGGAATCATGTCTGTACAGATTGTCCCGAAAACGTACAAGCAATGCTACAAAACGCACATGTTACAAAGAACATTGCTTTTAATTATATACTGTAAGTAATTTTTTAGGTTAAAGTTAACGTTTAACCAATCAACGCGAAATTGTAAAAGAAAACTTGCGTTAACTTTCTGTGTAATTGTTTTAGTGCTGACCATGAAGATCAAGACATTGTAGTGTACAACAGAGCCATGTTACCAGCATATTACGGGTTATTACGAATGATGTGTCAACTATCACGCATTTTTACAAGACAATTAGCACAACATCAAAACTTACAGTGGGCATTTAAAAATATTACACCACATCCATCTCAATACCCAAACGCAGTGGAAGAATTATTTAAATTAATGCAACTCATGGTTATGAAAAGTCCGGATTGTTCTGAGGCCGATCAAAGAGAGATTTCAAATTTCCGACGGACTACGTTGATAACCTACCTTCAAAGTTTAGATGGAAGAACCAGTTGGACAACTTTGATTTCAGCGTTTCGAATTTTAGTTGAGTCAAACGACGATAAACTTTATGTCGTTTATAATGGCGGATTGCAAATAGTCTTTGACGTAAGTTTTTAACGATAGGTGGCGTTGTGTCAGGTTTATATTCATTTTTGTAATTTAATTGCATTGTGTTTATAGGCATTCCAAAATCTACATGTGATGCTTCATGAAGCAACTGCATGTCATGTTTCTCCTGAATTAATGGAAGTTTTGGCGATAATGATGGAACTTGTAAGATGCGTACGACTTTACCGCGACGCTAAAGATTCACGAGGTATTTTATTAGCGTGTAAAGATTGGATAGAAGTTTTACGAAAGTTGGCATCACTTTTAAATACTTATAATCCTCCTGATATGCGGATATTCTGTATAGGTATAATTTTATTTTCTACAAAAAGTTAATTAGCTTTGCAACCTAAAACTAATGTGTGCTTATGTTTTTAGAAATTCTAAAAGAATTTGTTTTGATAATGCCGAATGAAGCAATGCAAATACTTGTACCTCTTTTATCTCACTGTCACTCCGCATTTCAAGATAGTCACGATGCAGTACCTTTAGGGCCGTATTTTCCACGCCGTGGTCATAGTTTACCAGCAGTTGGTGGTAAAGGCATAGCACGACCTTTGCGACCCATGGTGCAAATGACTGTACCCCAAAGCCAACTAGAATGTGCAAGAGGTGTTGATCCCGAATATGATGAAGCTTTGGATAAGTTTTACACACCATACCACGAATTTATTGACATGTTGTGCAGATTGGCTGTGAATTCTGACACATTGTCAGATGTAATGGTTACTTTAAGCGCGATGGTTGGCTTTGAAGCTGTACCCTTGCATTCAATGTTTTTCCCTAAACTATGGCTAGATGTTTTACGAGTACAACACGTTGATCGAAAGTACATTAATATGCTCACATCTTGCAATTATTTCGTCGATTACATTGACTCGGTTTTGCTAGATGAACGGATAGCACTTCTCGTGGACGTAATCTACGAATTTTTAACAACATTCTTCCCAAAAGTATGTTGTTTTCTTTTTAAAATAATATTAAATAAAGTTATATAATTATTATTTTTAGGTATCTGCACATGTATTGTCTGAACAGACGTTAACAATGATTGATAACACAGTGGTATCGTTAAGTGAACAAGTTGGTGCTGTTGATGTTAAGAAGAGAGCGAAACAATTAGCTAGTGATATGCGAGCGTTGATTTTAGTATATAAAAGTCCAGAAGCTGTTCCACCGAATTTATTAGTGGGGACTTTAAATCAACTACAGACGGTGGTTCAAGTGGAAATTGAAAAAAATAAAGTGAAAGGTATTGAAGATGAACACTCAGATAAAATTTGTAAATTGCAAATAATAATAAAACTAACAATAAATTTTGTGTTTTGTGTAAATAGAAG
>JARJDS010041782.1:2604275-2620157 GCA_030264155.1 Atheta pasadenae | reverse complement strand
AATCAAGCATCTGTTTATTTTACGATTGATTCTTCATAGCGGCATTGGTCGCCAAAGAGCTCACAGTAGTGCCAATATGTACACGTATTGGCGGCAAAATATCTCTTTGTTGTGGTTACTGAAAATCTACGAGTGTGAATCCTGTTTTGGCCCTTAGATTGGAATGGATATTAACGAAAATCTACGAACGTGAAGCATAATCCTTAAAGACGATAGATACAATACCAATACAAAACTTTCTTAGTCGTTTTTATTTAGATATTCTTAGACCGGGACAGCGCGTACGCAGTCCCGACTACCAAAAATTTCGCGCCCGAGTTATCCACATTAGGGATAATCGCAAGGGTCAGCCCAACCGTAGTGCAATGGCAAGGCCTCACCTCGGGGGAACCGCCTTGTTGATCACGGTAACCCCTACGCCAGGTAAGTATGCTTTCAGCTGGTTTTCTTCTGCTACTTGTACCCATAACATCAAAATATCATTTCAGACACTACCGTACTGCCATCTGTTGTTAACATATGTACTAAATATAGTATGCGTACACTTCGTAACTTGCAAGAAGTCTAAATGCATCAAAATATCAATACAAAATGCTAAAAACTTCAATATTTTCTAGTTGGACGAATTTTTATTAAACTTAACAAAAATCATCTACGAGTTTGTTAATTACCAAACATTTTTTGTCGATTTTATTTTTTTTAGTATGTATTTAAATTTCGTTTTCACAAAACATTACACGCAATGACTAAGTTGTTATGAATCTGATGTTATTAATTAATCTATTTTTCCTTGTTTGTTATCTATTGTTGTATTAGTCTATTCTTTTTAATGAGAACACAAACAGCGCACGCGACAAAATAGTCAGTTTATCCGATCAAATCTTCGATTAGCGTGTTTTGTCGCTTCAGACGAGCTTCGGAAGCTTCACACTCATCAGTTTGCCTTCGCAAGTTAGTCGATAAAGTTCATTAAGCCGTGACTACATTAAAAATGTTAAAAATTCTATTGTCTAATAATATTATTTTAATTTTAATAAGTATTTTCGGTAAGTACATCAACGTTTTCATTCAAAACAAAACACAACAAAACAAAACACAAACATTTAAATACCCGAGTAAAAACAACCTCTGTTTGTCAGAAGAATAAAAATATTCATTAAATTAAAGAAAATTTTAAAATATTTAGCAATAAAATTAACACTTTTAAATTAAAATTCTCATGAACTTATATCTATAATATAAAAACAACAAAAGCAAAAAAATATTTTCTTCACTCTTACTTTTTACATAAAAGTTTAAATTGTTAAAATCCATTTAACATGTTTTACAATTTGTACCTGTTGTCTTTCATAATATCTATCGTCAACCAAACTCCAAATAATATTTTGATTAATAATTTTTTGGGGTAGATATATTCTACATTTAAAAACCAGCTTTTGTCACAACAGCGGTTAGTTGTCCATTCGACTGAACCCAACTAAAACACAAATTGTGCGTACACAACGTTTAACAACACAAACGGATGAAATTCCTTTGATGTTATTTATAAGACCTCACAACGCATTTAACCCTTAACCTGTTAGCATTAGCAACGTTCGCCCCGACGTGTAATCAGGTATAACGTAATTACATTGATCGACAAGCAATACAAAAAGTTAATCAATTTCTGATTTAATAATGAGAAACCAAAACAATTGAAAACTGTAAACACTAAACAACTTGATTGATTTTGAATTACCAAATCAAATATTAAATTCATTCATCAAGATTTAGTGTTTGAAAGTTTTAAACCAATAAAATAAAAAATAAAAAGTTTAACTAATATAATTTGTTTAAACATTACAGTCAGCAATTACGTGTCATGTGTACAAATAAACTACATAAAAGTCCCAAGCTCAGTGCGTAACAACACACGCAAACCAATCGTCATGGATTGTAATTATTCAGTGCGTTCGGACGATACACATCTGGTAGTAAAATGGTTCCTCAACGAAGACCCAGTTTATCAATGGATTCCTCCAAACAAACCTCAAAGTTTGGGAGTTCTGCGAGATCGCGTCGACACGAATTTCTCTGTCAGCAATGATGAGAAAATGGCATATCGAGCAATGAAAATTTTGAATCCAACAACAGACATTGCAGGAACATATAAATGTGCTGTGTCTACATTTGCAGATGAAGATTTTTCAGAAAAAAATATGATTGTGTTTGGTATGTTGTTGTTATGCCTTTATAAAGTGTCAGTTTCATTGTTAATATTAATGTTTTAGAACCTGAGAGAGACATAAAAATGATGGAAACGGAACCATCGAAAGATGGTAAAGTAAATTTTACTTGTTTAGCGTCTGATGCTTACCCAAAACCGAAAATTACTTTATATCGTGATCGCAAAGACGATGTCATTAATAAGTAAGTTTATAAGTTTAATAACTGTCAACAGTTAAATGTTATATTGATTGTAATCGCAATTTTGTTATTATTTTCTAGAAATCCGCTAGAACCAATCGAATGGGATACAGTACGGCAAGAAGACGGACGTTTTACAAGTTTTACCGTCGCAACTGCTAAAATACACGATTTATACGAAGGTGATTTAATTAATTGTGAATTACGAATTCCAGCGACAGGTTATGTCAAGTTAAAATCATTGGTATACTTTCCAAGAAGTAAGTTTTTCATTTAATTTTTACTTTTTAATCAAATTGTTTGTCTAATATTTAATTTCAGCTACAAAAAAACGTAATGCAGGGTCAAGAAAGCAAACTACAAATTCTTTATTGTATTTATTGTTCACAATTTTGTTTAAATTGTAAAAAAATTGATGTCAAACAGGTGTCAAACAGTGTAAAATTAATTTGGTGTGTATTGAGTTGTCTGTCTTGACAAAATGTTCTAAATTCACAAACACATGGTAAAGTTGTATTGAGTTGTATAAAGTTTTAGTTTGAAGCGTTTGAAGTAAAACCAGGAATAATGTTTTATATAATTGGTTTAGGACTAGGAGATTGTAAAGATATAACAGTTAAAGGTCTTGAAATAGTTAAAAAATGTTCTCGAGTTTATTTAGAAGCTTATACATCGATTTTAACATGTGGTACTGAAGCACTTGTAAGTTAACCTAAAATTGAAATATTAACTTGTTTAATAATACAATTGTGTTTACAGGAAGCATTTTATGGACGTAAATTAATAGTTGCGGATCGTGATTTAGTAGAACAAGGAGCAGATGATATACTTGCAGGGTCAGAAATTGAAGATGTAGCTTTGTTAGTAGTTGGCGATCCATTTGGTGCAACAACACATACAGATTTTATTCTGAGAGCTCAACAAAAAGGAATTAAATATCAAGTTGTACATAATGCAAGTATCATGAATGCAGTTGGTTGTTGTGGCTTGCAATTGTATAGTTTTGGAGAGACTATTTCAATACCTTATTGGGATGATACCTGGCAACCTGATAGTTTTTATGATAAAATTGTATCAAATTATGACAAAAAATTGCATACTTTGTGTTTATTAGATATTAAAGTTAAGGAACCTACTTTGGAGAGTCTGACAAAGAAGAAACGAGAGTACATGCCGCCTAGATTTATGTCAGTGAAAGAAGCAGCTGATCAATTGTTGCAAATTATTGAAAGAAAGTCAGGTGCAGTTACAAAAGATGTGGTTTGTATAGGCTTGGCTAGGGTTGGTGCTGATGACCAAGAAATTGTGGCGTGTACTTTGAAACAAATGAGTGAAGTTGATTTAGGTGGACCATTACATTCATTAATTATTGCTGGACCTGAATTACATCCAATAGAAGTTGAATATATTGAACAATTTAAAATATAAAAGATTAATAAGGAGTTTTTCTTGGTGTTTATTTTTGTTTATTGGTTTAATAATTAAATAGGTTCCAAATATTTTATTTTTAGCGCGTTTTCGACGCGATACTATAGGCAACTTAATTTACATCTCGACATTCACAACATGGCGTCGTAATGTACATGCCATCAGTGTGTCAACAACGTTTTTACTTGCAACATAATTCAATAAAACCTTACGTTTTACCCCAAAAGATCAAAAAAATTACTTGAGTAATTTATAGTTATCAATGAAATTACCCTATAGTGAGTTTTGCGTGCATATTAATAACAGTTTTGTACGTTTATCGCGGTTTAACGGTACCAAAATGTGAATAACCACAATGCGTCTTCAACAAAAACATAGCCAAGACTACGAAGTTAACAAACCGTTTATATATGGTTAAAGTTAAAAAACCAGAAGTATAGCAAAAATATTGCTACCATGGGTGCTGAATTAGAGTTTAATAGCATTCAGTTCGAGAAGAAACTGTCGGCATTGAAAGATTCGCAGGACAGTATCAACGCTGCGTGTATCTGGTGCTTAGAACACAAACAATATCACAAGAAAATAGTCGCTACATGGTTAAGTGTACTCAAACGAGTGAAAGTTGAACAGAGACTTACGTTGTTTTATCTTGCCAATGATGTGATACAGTATTCAAAGAGGAAGAATTATGATTTTGTTGAGAGTTGGGGTACTGCTTTGCAGAAAGCTACCACACTCGTAAGAGATGCAAAAGTTAAACATAAAATATTGAGAATATTTAAGATCTGGGAGCAGCGAGGTGTTTATGGAGATGAGTTTATTAGTGATTTATCAGGTTTGATTAGTGTTAGTCCTTCTGCAAAGAAAATTGATGAAAGCCATGAATTTCAAGTGAGTATTACAAGTTTTTGCATGTACTAATCTAATTTGATTTATATTCATTGTATTATTTTAGTCTGCACATTTGGTGGGTAAAATTCGTGTTTGTGCCAAGTTGGAAGCTGAGACTGACAAAAAATTACAAGTCTTCAAGCAACATAATCCAAATTTGCAGGATGGTGAAGCTTTAATGAATTCTTTAAAGGGTATGTTTATTTGCTTTAAGTTTATGTGTATTATTTGTAGTAATTTTTATCAAGAAATTCATGCCGAAATATTTTTATTTGTAAATTAATTGATTTTAGCTGTTAATTGTTATTTCTATTGTTTTGCTATAATTATTTTTACTAGAATCCGGTTTTTAAATGCCGGATTGAACCGGTAATCGTTATATTTCAATTGTTTTTAATCGATATTTAGACAGGGCACACGTTGATGATGTTGAAAAAGAAATGAATGACTACGTTAATCATATGGAATGCTACATTGAAGCGCTCAAAATGGAAATCAAAGCTCGAAACAGTCTCATTAATCTATTAACTACAGCGGATTCGCAATTAGAAAAGGATCGAAAAGATGTTAAAGTTGTTGCAACGGTATGTATTACTACTTTTTGGAATAAATTTTTCAATTTTGTAACTAATTTAAGTTAAATTAACTGAAAGCACAAGAAATTTTATTTAATGTCATTACGATACTATATATGGGTAAATTCACTCTAGGACCGGAAAAGACCTAATGAAGAGATAATTTGGCGTATATTAAATACCACTAACATTTTTTGCATACAAAAGAACAAGCTTTTTAAAATACCAACCCAAGAGAAATGATTCCTCTGATAAAAAACTAGCACTTTGTTGCTTTAAAAAGTTTTACAGTCAAACATTGCTATATTCTGCTAAAAAGAATATTGCTGTAGAGCTACTGTAAACATTTCAAAGCAATTCATTCAATAGTCTGCGGGAAATTAGTTCCAAGAAAAACTTAAGTTACGTTTTTGCTGTTAATTATGTTATTAATTATGATTAATGATTCTTCAAGGCTTACAAATCCTTTGCATCAAGAGTAAAGAGTCTCAAGAAGAAACTCGAAGAAAAACGTGTGACACTAAGCAGTCCAGTTCCGTCGCCTGATGTAAACGCACCATCACCAAGTCCTGATTCAGAACTAGAACTACCAGACAACAATGCAACGTTTACAACAGCGTCGGGTACTACAGCTACAAACATAACGCACGTTGAGTCCTATTCCGATGCAGGATTTTACAATCAAGCAATACCAACCGGCGATAACGCAGCTAGTTTTATGAACAGCAGTTTTAGTAGTTTCATTGGCACTGGGATGACATTTGATTTGAACTCTTCACATGCCGGCGATAACAAACTTATGAATAGCCTTACAAGTTTGTTTCCCGCTATAGCTGATCCTCCACCACCGCCAGCGCCTGTTCCAGCACCAAATTCAAACAATTCGAATTATAATTATAGTAACAATCAGATGCCACTTGCACCACCTCCACTGCCACCATTTACCAATGAAGGATATAATGATTATGGGAATAATTATGGTATGTTTTCATTGTTTATTACAGAACCATAAATGTTGATTGATTGATTTATTAGGTAATGGATCGTATAATGAGCAAATGTCAGACTCGTATCAATACAACAATTCTTATGGAGGTGTTGATTATAACACGCCTACCACAACACACAATGCTATTCAAGTGGGCGGTCAAACATTTGACGAATACAATCCTGAGGAAGAGGTGGAGACTTGGGAAAATAGCGAATGGGACGGCCCACCGACTATATTGGATACACCAGCGAGTCCGCCCCCAATCGATAAGGAAGGGTTTGTAGCACCCATAGAATATCATGAGGGGCAAGGAATTCCTGGTGCTGTTGATGTTGATCATCGGCTCATGAATAATAATTCAGGTTGGTTTGTTGGTGAATCTAATAACCGTTAAATACGTTTAACAATATTTTTAATTTGACAGATAAAAAAGATATTGATCATCGAAACTTGATAAGTCTTACGGGGTCACCGAAAGATACAGTGGAACCTGACCTAGGGGATAATGATTGGCGTGATCATGTAAATAAAATATATTTAGAATACAAAGTCGCGTTTAAGGTTATGTTATACCATACTGATTTGTAGGGATTCGGACGTCGCAATAATAAAGACTTCAGATCTTTAAGACCACACAATGCCGACAATACCGAATCAATAGACATGGATCTCAGCGACGACGACGTAGAGCATGCGCACGCCCACGCACATGATGTGCCTAAAAAAGGTTTACTTCCACCGCCTCCATTTCCGATAGATTTGGATGCTTATGATCAAGACGGCTTGGGAGATGAATCTTGGTCGCGTTCAACTAGTGGTGAGCGGTGGTTGGGCACACCTGGATCAGGTGGGTCTGCAGGTGGAGGTACACAACATCCGGATGGAAGCGTTGCGTTTGTAGGCACGCCTATGACAATGGCGGACTCTCCCACACGCGCCGGGCGAGGTCGCGCACACAGCAACAATCGCATACACGCGAATGGCGGCCGCGGTGAGTTTAATAATCGGGGCGATTTCAGAGACAGCACTCGAGGCAACAGATTTCGGCCGCAAGGACAAGGACCACTGCCTAACAAGTTTGGTGTGCGTGTTGGCAGTGGGTGGAGAGGTGCACATCCACCTTCCCCTATGCGAGGAACCCGGGGTGGGCGTGCGTTCAACAGGTTTAGATACTGATAACTAAACGCGCAAGAATGGATTTGAACCTTAAACGATTTTTAAGGCGGAATATCTTAGCTGTTTTCTTTCTACCTGAAACGAAGGGGGTTAATGAATTGAAAGGTAATGAGAGTTTGATATTTGAGAATTTAAGTTAGTAACACCGTTATGGCTAAATGAGCTTTACTTTTAAAAATTATGCTAAAACTATTTTGTATTTGAGATATGCAACTCATTTCGCAATTATTTTAGCTTAAAAGAAATTGAAGTACTACTAATCGAAAGAGTAATGTATAAATTGTTAAAAAGTACTGAACACAAGACGGCAGTTGTCGCACGAAATTAGATTTAAGCAAATTAAGTGATCTCTAGCGATTATGAAGCGATACAACCTTAAACAATTTTAAGGATTAAGTGTAAAACTACTGTTTATGTTTATGTTCGTAACAAAGACAACAAGAAAAACAAGCTGGTTGGAATATTGTTTCAAGATGAACATATTTTTAGTTCAGTTGTTTCATCTTGAAACGAGTTTTAGCCGTTAATGTTGTTTGCTACACTTTCTATAACTCTTGTTTGATTTGAAAATAGTGTTTTAAACTATTGAGTTTCACGATTACGAATGACGATGTATTTATAAGAAAATATGAAAACCCTTTGTATATATCTCTCTAGTATTTAAGAAAGAAGAATTTCTCTTAGATTTATTACCATGATACCAGAATTTACTTATTCCAAATGTGAAATTAAGATACACTACGAACGCTACCTACTTAGTACACAATGTATAAGAATTTAAGTTCTGATTTCTCGAAATTAATATTTCGATATTGTATTAATTCATTTTGCATTTAACATGTTGGTTTAGACCTTCGATCCTTTGCGAATTTATCGAATGTAGTAATAAAATGACGACAAAAACTCATACATTTACTGCAATCGCCGCAATCAATCGAGGTGGAGAGCAGCCATCTTGGAAATTCAAAAACCTACACAGAACGCATGTGACGTTGGTTTGAATCTTGGCTAAGACAGGGTCGTATTTAAATTTATTTTCAACATTAATTCTGTGTAGTTTTTCGATATTGGACGTTTTCCTTTAGTTTTCGCGTTTATTATATGAATAATTATTAAAAGTGCTGATTAATCTTTTATTGCTACATAAGATTTAATGAAAAGGGTGTCTGACGTTGGTTTAAGGAACGAGTTAAAAGCAGATCATTGGAATTTTTCAAGCTGGTAAACGAGTTATGATAACTTACTGACCGCTTCGGAGGCGGTGGTTGACGAAGCAGATGTTTCGGGTATGTCATATGCTCGCTCAAAGAGCGTTGTCGCATGTTCCTGGATATTGCCTATGTCGTATACCAGCGCTGTAAGATCACCATTCATCGGCAGCGGATTTTCTGCATTGGTATCTTCAATGATATGATTCAGAACGTCGATCAAGCTGTCGGTAACGCGTTCCGAGTCTAAGTATTGCATCAACTGGTGTGAGACCGCAGAACACTCGCAGTCTTCTTTGGCGGCGTCGATTTGTTCGCGAAGCTGTGGCTCGGCGTAACGTTTGTTCACTACATTGTTGAAGAGCGTCGTTAATGACCGCATACATCCTATAGTCTGCAGGTTGCGCATTTGTTCTTCTTTATCCAAACGTACGAACTGAGCCGGAGTGAGGGCTGTTAATTTATCAACGAAATGGTGGCGGCGGGCGCGGTCTTCGGATAGTTGGAAATCGCCGCTGAAGAGTTCGGCATATTCATCACGATTTTCTGTGAGCCAGCTCATTTTCGATAAAGTACGACGCTGTCGTCCTCGTCGATTGAAGTAATCGCAATGGACAATGCTGGTTTTCACCGATGTTCTACTGAAGCCTCCTGTAAAACGAAGAATGTCAGCTACTAGTCATTTCGAAGTACCTAACCTATTTACTGCAACAAACAAAATGGCGTGCATACCGTCAATCTGTTTCATGGATTGCTTGAATTGAATGGAATGTGGACACATGTAGTATTTCTCTTCCCTCTTAGCCTGCCTTACCTCCAAGCTCAAATATATATAGATGCCGATCGCAATTAATATCAATATGCTTTCGAGCAAGAAGTGCGGATATGAAACAAGCGGAAATTCGAGCATACGATCTAAGTACATCTGCCCAATCAGCAGGTGTGCTTCCAACGTGTACATTCTGTGATTGATGGCGGCTACGGCGTCGAACTCCCGCGCTTTCGTGAAGATTGCCTAAACCCCCGCTAGTTCCACATGCTTACGCGCCTTCGGCGCTCACCAAAGACATAAACCGCGTTTTCAGAAATGTTTGATGCGTTGACGAAATGACGATTTTGCTGAATGCACTGAAATTCTTATATGACTTATGTCACATCATTTACGGAAATTAATGTCACTTGATTGATATCTTGGTATTAATACTAAAATTTGTTTTAAAATTGTATGAAAGGGTTTTCATATTTTTAGTTTTAAATCCGGGCCTGCCCTCCAGACTAACAAACAAAATGGCCGCACTGCAATAACACAAATGAAAACAAACAATACATTAGAAATTATAGCAAAACTATAGTACTCAATATTAAACTGTTTAAATTTGTTATAATTATCATTTATATTTTCATTACAATAAGAACGCCGTCCGTTGATTCTTAATATTTTGAGGTTGTTATACTCGGCATCAAAAGAAAATCAAGGAGCAGCTCTGTCATCTGCCGAAATAGCTCAGTTGGGAGAGCGTTAGACTGAAGATCTAAAGGTCCCTGGTTCGATCCCTGGTTTCGGCAACCCTTTTATTGTTCCATGTATGAACAACAAAAGTTTTTTTCACGCATTTTTTATATATGTAACAAAACTGACTTTTGAATAGCACTTATTTTTGAAAAATTGAACAAAGCAAATTCAGTTAGCGAAAACAACATTTTCAACGTAATAAAACTTTCGCGGCATAACCTAAAAATGTCATACACCTAACGGTCAGTTATAGTTATTCACATGTTACTCGTTGGTTTACATCATTTTTAAGTGTTAAGGGTTTAATTTTAAGAATTATTTATTTTATCACAGTAATCATTTATAGTGTAATTAATTTCCATGACGAAAACCAAATAATGACAAAGCTTATGTCATTATTGGATGAATCTGAAGCCCAGTGCATTTCAGGATCATCAAATTTTTATTTATATTGAGTTTTACATTGATTTTTGTATGTACACAAATATTTAAGTACTTTTTGTTATAAGTAGTATCTGTTGCAATTAAATATGTTATTTGCAGATACGGCATAAATATGAATGCTAGCTGCATTATCTGCTCAGATATATTTACACCAAGATCTGATATTTTTACAACAGCGTGTGGACATCTTTTTCATCAGGATTGCTTGAAGCAATGGATAGAAAGGTATAGACTGTTGTTAATGAGTTTTTAGTTATTATATTTATAAATATTTTATTCTAAAGATCGAAAACATGTCCACAATGTCGTCACAAAGAAACTTTTTCAACAATTCATAGAGTATATTTGAATTTAGCTTCGGCTGAAGGCATTGCAGAAGATGTTATAACATTACAAGCTAAACTAGATACAGTAAAGTTTGAAGTGTCTGTTAAAGAGAAAGATGTGACTAAATATTCTGAGAAGTACAAAGCTTGTAAAGCAAAGTGTACTAGAATGAGGTATGTCCTTTTTTGTTTATAAATTATTGCAAATACAGTTTTGTTTGTTTTATTGCAAAATTAGGGAAGCTATTGTTGAAATGGAACAAGAACAAAGGACTCATGAATCTAGTATGTTGGCACTTCAATATCAATTAACAAGTTATAGAGACAAAGTAAAGGATAAAGAAAAATTGTTGTCCGAGATTGAACAGCTGAAGAAACAGATTGATAATATGGATCATGTTAAATCAGCTGTTTCCAACTGTGATCAACAAGTTAGTCAAATGTTAAATCTTAATAATGATCCAGATTCTTTAGGAATTTTATCAGTGACATTAAAAAGGTAATTTTGTTGATTATTCTTTCATTGCTCATCATCTACAGTTGTTTTTACTTTTTCTATTTTTGATTAGACAACTTGAAGATACTAAACAGAAAAAGCAAGACATGTCAACACAATTATTTCGTATTGGAAAGGAAATGTTAAATACAAATAATACTATAGAAAAATTGAAAACTAGAAATGAACATATTAAAAAGAGTTTAGTGATACATCAAAATTGCAATTCAGAAATTAGTTACTTGACTCAGAGGATTAGAGAAACAAAGATGAAATTACCTGGGAGTGCTGGTAATTGCACTATTACATCAAGATCAATGTGTAATGATAGTATTATTGTATTGGATACACCTCCACCATTAGTACCAGTAAGTTATTTGATTGTAATTTAAAAATTAGGATTCTATCTAATATGCATAATCAAATTTTTAAATACTAATAAATTATGTTACAGATATCTCGAAGAACATCACATGATTTTTCATCACCACCAGAATTACTATCTACACCAAATACAAGTCAAAGTCAACGCGAACCTGTGATAATAAAAATTCCAATAACTGAAACTTCTTCTGAACAGACTTCCTCAGCATCTACATTTTATAGCCAAGCTAAACCATTGTCTGTCTCAAACATATCACAAAGAAGTGGTTTGAAACGTGTGAAGTCAGTGAATTCATTCACTTCAACTACTAAGTTTAGAAAATTAGCTCCTGGGAATACAAGGAAGCCCATGTAAACCAATAAAAAAACTAGAATGTAATATTTAATTGTAATCTAAAAACCACACTAGGAAGACTGAATGTAGGATTTAAAAAAAGAATTATATTATGTTAACTTAAAAATAAGTTTTATTTAGCTTAACCCCACAGTTGTCCTTACAAATTGACCAATCTATTTCTTGGTCTTGGACTCACGCTTGGCTTTCCTTTCAGCAGCTACTTTCAATTGTGCTGCAGGCTTAAGGTTGTGCTTCTTGGAGAATTTTTGATTCCTCAAGAATTTAGCATCCATCTAAAATATATCAAGAAACAAAATTAAATTTTTTTTAAAACAAATTAATGATTAAAAATTCTATGGATTGTTTGTGTTTTAAAAATTGCCATGAAAGACTTACACCCAAAGTAGCTTCATGCCTGGGGATCTTGGGCTTTTTGATTCCATTACGGTGATCCTTGCGGTCTAAACAAAATTAACAGAGTAAATAAAAAATAATTTTATAATTTACTGCTTAATAAACTTACTCTGATTATGCGCTGTGTGATTCTTTGACTTGGCCATTGTGTCTTACAAACTGGAACACAAACAGATTATTTATAACATTAATGTTTACGTTAAAACTAAGCAATCTAAAACTTTGAGGTTAAATTTGTGAAAACTAAAGTATTTCACTTGAAAGTTCTCAATTTTCACAAAATTGCCAAACAATCCAAGAATATGTAATTAAATAAGCAATTTCCCAGTTAAATTTCTATATTATAAACACTGATTGCTTAAATAATTAAAGATTTTATTAACAAAAATTACCTGGAACAGTTTTCACTGACGGCTTGAACTAGAAAGAGAGGTTGTTGGTTACTGCAGGTTACTGCTAGACAGAAATAGATGTTCATAATACATGTTGGTAGCACTGAATATTTGGTGACAAATAGTCCCGCCTGGTGTAATGTGTGCAAATGAGTGAAATGCAATCTAGTTATTTTTATGTTCTCTGGAATATAACTATATTTTCACAGCTGACATTGACATCCATTTGACTGTGTGGATTAGTAATGTAAATGTATTTTGTGAATGATGTGAAACAAGTAAATCATGAGCAATAAAACAACGCAGTTACAACGTATTAATTCGAATTAACGCTATCAGCGTGCGGGCCCGCATTGTTTTCACACGCGCAATAAGCAGTACGTGACACATTCAGTTGTGAAGTGTCGCACACTAACAACGTTTAATATTTGACAAAACAAAAGTTGTAATTCGCACAGTCACTATGGGCAACCGTTCGTCACTTTTGCTTCGTGAAGAAGAGATTGCACAATTGCAACAGGATACTGGTTGTAAGTTTCTTTATTTATATGTTAGTATAATATGCTCCATATAAATTCAATATATCATCATATTGCCATTTTATATGTACTGTTTTATTATTTGCTATAATTACATGTGATGTATTGTTTTCAGTTACACCAAATCAGATTGAAAGATTGTATTCACGGTTTACATCATTGGATCGCGGTGATTGCGGTACTCTAAGCCGAGATGATTTTCTCCGCATTCCAGAAATTGCTATCAATCCATTGGGTGAACGCATTGTGAACTCATTCTTTCAGGGTGAAGTTAGCGATCGCGTGAATTTCTGCCAGTTTTTGCAGGTTTTATCACAATTTAGGCCTGTGAAAAAGAATAAAGAGAATAAGAACAATGCAAGGGATCATAAATTACGGTGTAGGTAGTTCATACTTAAGAAAATTCAAGAAAAATCCAGCGTAATATTCAAAAATTTAATTGGGAAATCTAATTTACATAATATTTATTTAAACTTACAGTTGCATTCAACATGTATGACCTTGACAGTGACAACATGATCTCAAAAGATGAACTTCTTGCAATTCTGCATATGATGGTTGGTGCTAACATCAGTGAAGATCAATTGACAAGTATTGCAGAACGCACCATTTTGGAAGCTGATGAAGATGGTGATCAAAAGATTTCATTTGAAGAGTTTTGCAAGGCTTTGCAGCGCACTGATGTTGAACAAAAAATGAGCATCCGGTTTTTGAACTAAACTTAGATACATCTATACTCATTCAGAAGAACAGCAAAAGATAAAAACAGTGCAAACCAAAATCAAACAATAAAGTATTTACGTAAGGCATTTTTTAGCCGCTTTGTTTGGCTTATTCAGCGTTTAGAGATTACACTTAATTGTTATTGTGATAACAGATTAGATAATGCACGATAGGAAACGATCTGAGCGTACAATATTCACTATTTGTATGTCGGACTTTAGATAATTTTGTAATTTGTAAGGTGTAAGGTACAAATATTACAAGAAAAAGGTAATGAATGTAAACCAAAAAAATGTGTGCTATAAAATTAAACCAACAAATGATTAAGAATTATATTTATATGTAGCGACACTTACTTATTATAATTAATATTAGTACATTTTTCAGTATTAATTTGTGTATGGATTGGAGATGATTCATTGAAACTGATATTTGTATTCTTATGTTTTCTAAGCACTACATTTGCAATGGTTGCTATGACGATATGTCGGCCATTTATTTATTTTGATTTTGATACAATGGATACCATAATAAGATTGTGTCAGTTTGTGTAGAACTTCTGTCAAATTTCACATCCATATAACTTGAGCAGTTAGTTGTTAAAAGATAATTGAGATTTGTAGATTTACAAGAATCGAAATGGAAACATTAGCGAAGCCTCAGATTATTTGCCATATCGAAAAAGTTTTAGATTATACAATTCATGACGTAAAATGGATTCCAGCTTCAGCTAAATTTGTAGCTATGGGTGGTAAATCAAATGGTGCAGGGGTGATTGAAACTTATGAGTTGAACAAGCAGGGTGCTGAAAAATTAGGTGAGTTTGGTAAAAAGGAACATTTCAAATGTGGCACGTTCGATGCATCGTCATTGCGTAACCGGCATTTAGCAACCGGGGATTTTCAGGGACGGTTACAAGTTTGGTAAATATAAAGTTTATGTTTTAAATTTAATTTACAAACAATTACTGCAATTATAATATTTACTGTGATTTCAAGACAAGTGATACTTTTATAATGTTAAATATATTAGGGACCTGGAAAACAATTTAATTCCGGTTTATGCAAGTTCCAAGCACAAAGGTATTATCAACGCAATTGATGGAATTGCAGGAACAAGTGTGGGCTGTGGAGCACCGGAAATTGTCACGGGATCTAAAGATGGTAAAGTAAACGTTAGCATCAAGTATTAGTAAAGTAGCACGTAGTGCCTAGGAAATTAAATTGATTGGTATGCACACCACGTCTGGGTTCTGCTTCTGGCTTCTTATCGCATTTATTTTATATGAAAAATAAATAATTAATCGAAAAATGAAAAATATATCTCGTAAGATTAAAAAAATGGCAGAATGCAGATTGCGTCCATAACTAGTAGAACCCTAAATATAAGATATATTAGGTATCAATTTTTTTAAATTTTATATTAAAGGTTGTGTAATGATTTGGGATGTTCGTCAAAAAGACGAGCCTGTCGCTACATTCAAAGCTTCCAAAGAAGGACAGTCCCGTGACTGTTGGGCAGTTGCTTTCGGTAATTCCTACAACTCTGAGGAGAGAGTCGTAGCTGCTGGTTACGATAATGGTGATATTAAAATGTTTAATCTACGCATGATGAAGGAACAATGGTCCAAGTGTGTGAA
>JARJDS010041782.1:2533561-2550951 GCA_030264155.1 Atheta pasadenae | reverse complement strand
TAATGATTTTGAAAACACCGTAATGATTTGACGTTTCGTTTGACATTTGACATTAGACATTTGTTTGACATCATGATTCTGTCATGTTCTCTCATTTAAAACATAACCCCACTAAAAATTCTACATTTTCATGAAATATAATAGTTTTAGAGGTTAAAAACTTTCACTTTATTTAATTCATTGATAAATACTGCCGAGAGTGTCGGATTCACGGAAACTGAAATATGTAGGCGTTTATTTACAAATTTACAATACTCTACTAACACATTTAAAACTTTACGGTTTACATTTAACATTAAACACACATACTCGTACAATAAATGTTTAGTGTTTACTTATTTATGTATGTATGTGTGTAAGTGTTTGTGTGTATGGTGTATGGCGGGTCGTCTAACTCGTTCGCGTCTCTAGGTCAAGTTCACAACCACACCGGTCCCATCATCATTGTCGGTGTGTATCTGTGTGTGCGTATGAGTCTCGAACCGGTGCCCAACACTCCCTCTCTCTTTCTCCCTCTCGTCGGCGGTGTGTGCGCCTCGCTCTGATTCTGCATCGCGCTGTATATATCGGAGGCGGTGGAACCGACGAGCTGTAGAGTAGTGTATATATATGGGGTGGTGGGGTTTGCCTGTGGTGCGGAGGTGGAGGACAATCGCACTATCCCACAACCAACGCAAACGCACCGTCGGCCTTGACCCCAATACACGACGATGACGGCTTCCGTGCCTTCAACTTTCGACTGAGGTCAATTTAAATAAATTGTCTAATATAAAATAAATTAATATATACTAGGTAATTGTTTCTTTCACTTTTGTTTGATATATTTTTTGTTGTTTCTTGTTTGCTTTTGAATGTTCTGATTTTAAAGTGTTGGGTTACAAATTTTTATTTATTTTTTTTATGATAATGTAATGATAGTACGATAAAAATTGTACTAATAAAATATTTATGGTCCGTGACATCAGTTACATCATTAAATTGAGGAGTAAATGTGAAGTGTGTGTGTGTGTGTTGGGTAAATATAAACATTCAACATAAACAAACAATAATAAATAAAATTCGTGCGTTGTTTGTTTTTATTTTGTAGACACTTTGTATACATATGTGTAATATTTGTGTATATATAAATTATACGCATGTGTGGCATTACTTGTGTCTTATCGCCGCGTTTAACGACCGGTTAGATGTTAATAGTTTTCGAAATATTAATCGGGCGCGTTGAAAGTGATTTTAAGTCAATTAAACGCCACATAATTATTAATTATACTGATTATTTCAATTAATATAATAAACTTGTTTTTAAATTAATTGAAATATTATTATTAATATTGATGATATGATGATACCGGTGTGAGTTATTTAATAAAAAACAAACATGTGAATGGTATTGAAAACGAAAGTGATAATCATAAATATATAAATAAATCATTAATAACAGGTGTTAATTTATTATGAAGTTTAACGAGTTTAAAGTTAATGAAATTATGAAAGCATAATTAATTTATTTATCATTGCATTTTATTGCCTAATTATATAGAAATTATATGTTATCATTACAAATTTTTTTTTTGGCTATTATTTCGTTTAATTTTGTAGTATTTTCGCAATTTTTAACTCATAAGTTTCGTGTTTCTGGACTATTTATATTTTACGGATCAAATCAAATAAATCGTAGAAAACGTTTAAAACTAAATTAATAACAAACAAACATATGAAGATCGTGGAGGAGTATGAAGAAGAAAACATAAAAAACAAATAAACAGCGGTAGGAGAAAATAAAACCAAAACAAAAGCGCAGCGAATGAAACAAACAAAACAACAGAAGCAAAACAAGTGCAAAGCGACTTTTAACGATCAAGGTGATTCAAGGATTCAATCCAGTTTCTCACATTCTGGGTATCAATTTGATCGTTTTTTGTTTTCTTGTTTGTTTTCGTGTTTGTTTTGTGGTATTTTCATCCTTTAATGGCGAATAAAAACGATTTAATGAATTGCAACGCATTGCAGGCATTGCGCACGATTTATGCAAAAGCCAAACAAACGAAATTAACTTTAATGGCGCTAAAACTATTAAATTTTTTTAAAGAAACCAAAAAATGTATGACTAACATTTTCGTTTTGGAACAATTTTGATGTTTAGTGCAAACATTTTGTTTGGTGTGTATTTAAATATTTAATTAGTTAATCTTAAAATCAACATAACTTTTATTTTAATTAGGCAATACAAATTAATTATCTGATTATTCAGATTATCGATAACATTAACGGCTTTATTCGATATAAAACACGCAATTCGTGACTTTAACGCCACCACACAGCGATGTTTGCATTCTGCAATAGCCGCATTAATGCATTTCATTTAAGTAATTAAATTAATCGCATTTATAACACTTGCGCATACAATGCAACAACACACCGCACTCGGGCGCCATTTTACATCGTGTTACCATGTTAATTGCGCTCATTGTTTGTCGTTTGTTTTACTACACACTACGAACCAACGATGAGTACAAATAAACACAATCACAATGAAACAAAACAATTGTTTTATTGGTAAATTATTATTAATTGAAACATAAACACCAAAAATAATGTACGCAAAGAAAAAAATTATAAAATAAAAAGCGAAAGTATATTTTTATTGACAGCGCAGCACTTGCATTACTTGCATTATATAGAATTTGTTAATCATTTTCATTCATCGATTCGCGTTTGTTTTTATTCAGTTTGCATATGAATAGTGATGTGTTTCGTTTTTGACTCCTGATTTGGATTAAATTTCGTTGGGCTGTGCAGCAGGTCGAAACTCGCGATGTGTAGCGCGATGGCTGACGTTTATTGATTTTATCCGGCGTTTATTTATTGCTTGTTATGCGTCGGTTAGGTAATCAATGTGTTGTGTGTGTTTTTATTACGCGAAAAATGCCACTCACACGCCTACACATAGGGAAGTAGTGGGTTTGTAAAACGAAATTACATTGTGAACGATTTGTTGTTTTTGTAATGAAGTGAACTCTTTTTTTATGAGTGCGCAAATTATTTGTACGTTAGTTGTACGCAAATAAACAAAGAAAAAACAAAGCTCAAACAAAGAAATCATGTCATTTGTTATTTTTTTGTGTTGTTTTTCATTTGTTTTAGTTTCGCGTCAATGTTTTTTGAGGTTGACAGAATTAAAAACTTTGAAAACAAATGAAATAACGTTATTTTTTTGTTATTGTTCCAGGTCGTGGTACATGATGGGTTGAATTCGTGGAATGTTTTCACAAAGAAAGCATACTGCTAAATCTGGTATGTATTTTTTTAAATTTAATTTTAAATTTTGGTTATTTTTTGTCACTTTTTGGGTTTGTATTGTATGCAACCCATTATACACCTCTTGTATATGTTTCGCGTGATTTACTTGTTTCTGTCATTGAAGTTATGGATCATATACACTCTTTTTTTTACATTTTTCGTGGATTTTAAAACTTAGTTCGGTCTTCTACTTCGCGTTTGGTGTTTGCACGTTTCGTTGTCCGGTCACTGCGAGCTTGGAGGGCGAGCAACGGCAAAAGCATTGCTTGCTCGCAAGCACAATGCCTTTCGGCTCGCCGCACCGCGAATTGTTGCGACGATGGTTAGCTGCCACTGCTGGCTCTCATGCTGGCGTGCTCCTCGCGCGATCGATACATTTATTACAAAACAAAATTTCGTGTCGCACACCCACAACGCGCGCCCGGCCGTTCGTTCATTCGTTCGTAACGAACGTAACACAAACGCTGCAGAACATTACACAGGACGAGAATGGGAACGAACGCCTATCGTTTTGTGTGAGCACAAGCGCACGATATACACGGGACAAGGTACATTTCGTTATTGTCGAGAGTAAAACCGGGGCGCAGCGTTTTTATTTCTTTAATTTGATGCGAAAGCTTGGCAATGGTATGTTTAGCACGAGTTGGACTCTGCACGCTTGCTTTTCTTGCGAGAAACAAGAGTAAGGAGCAACAGCAACAATCGGGGCGTTTTCACCCTGTGTTCACAGAGCGACAGCGTCGTCGGCGCTTATTGTGCTCGTAAATTAAAAGAGGCGAAGCGAGAGCAGACGCGAAATAGATTAAATTTGTAACGTTCGTTTTTGGTTATTATAATTTATATTATTCGACAAGTGCTGCTTGTAACTTTATTTATTTGTTATCATGGCAACCGTGGGTCACTCGACAATTTAATAAAATTTCAGTTCGTATTAATTATTGCAACGTATCTGTATCTATGCTTGGGTTTAATTTAATTTTCACCAGCAACCTTAATTCGTTGTTTGTTTGACAGACAATTTTTTTCATTCTATTTTGTCATGTGCATTCGAATCATTAATTTACTAGCGTTTGCATACAGTGGTTGCGTCAAATCGTGAATTTGAAACTACACAGGGTTTGAGGCAAGACATTAGGTAGCTAATTAGGTAGTGAACATGGAGATTTAGTGAGATAACAAAGTTTTAGTACAAATTGCACAACTGAATTGAAACCACGTAACACAACCACCTTTTCCCTCTTCTTCCTGTTTGCAGTGCATTGAGAGTGCGGTGCAATGGATAAGGAAAATGGGAAGAGCAGCGAAGGTAGTTCCGGTTCCAGCAAACTATCCAATCCAACAGATCCAGCAGCACTTTTGGACGCGGCGAGCTTATTCGGCGGTAAGGATTTTAATTAAATTTATTTTAACTTACAGTAGCAAGTTACAGGTTGCAATCACTGCATTTACTTGCGGCTCTATTGTTGTTGTTTTGTTTTATATTGAGGTTATGTTTTGATTTGGTGTTTGTTGTTTCAATAGCATACTGGCCACGTGGAGATGCAAGCACAGCAAATTTGTTTGCTGCAGCGGCCGCAGGCGGTTATGGCATGGGGCCACACGGCGGCATGCCGTTTTCAATGCTGCCGCCCACGTCTGGACGAGGTGGTGTGCCCGCGTATCCACCGGCATCGGTGGCGTCTAGCGCCGCGGCAGCGTACAATAACGCCTACACGAACACGCTCTCGGTGGCGGCTAGTCAAGCTGCGAGTTTAGGCATTCCTGCTGCAAGTAAGTACAATTATAAAGGTTATTTTTTATTATGGGTCGATTTAGCGAACGCGAACGAAATTAATGGTGAATGCGCCGGGTTTTCTTTCCCTGCGCGCGGGGCGTTTTTGTGTTTGCCCGCTGCTCGCCTGCCATTTATGCATTATGATTTATTGCCACGCGTAATGGCAGCCGGCTCATCTGGGATGTGGATGTGGAGAAGCGGTAAATGTAATTCATTTATTGATCTAGTTTCCTCCCTCCTTGCTGTGCTGGGCCGCGCGGCTGGCCGAACGAACGTACATCCAGGCAGAAGGGGCACAGGCAACCGGCACAAGGCACAAAGAACGCGCCGCCGCCGCCTTGCGATTGCGATTTGAGGTAGAATCGGAAAAGCAACGCGGTAGAATTATGCGATTACAATTAAATGCAATTTAAGGTGCCTCCCTGCTTAGAATAGCATGCATTACAGTTTATTTTAGAAATAAACACATGTTGTTATCATTTATCACGTGGAAAACAAATATTTTCGCGTTTTGAACGTGGTTCTAACCTAGAAAATGAAATAGCGTGCGTGTGGGGGGTTGTTCCTGGCCCACGCATTCGCACTGAGCTGAGCTGAAGCAGTTTATTACCGCGATGCGTTCAAGCAAGTTGATTAATGTGTAGTAAGATCTGATTAGTAATTAACGTTAAACAATTGGGGTAATCAAATGGGAAGCTAAATAAAAATAATTCTAGGTGCAGCTTGGTGGTCGATGGCGTCACAGCTGGCGGCGCAGGACTATCTCGCTCGTTTACAAGCATCTGGGTTAAATTTTTCTGGCTTAAATCCTGCCGATCCGTACGCTGCGCTTGGCATACCCTCATTAACAGGCGCCGGCGGCCATCACAAACCGTCAAAGTCAAAATCGCAACCTAAAAATGCCAAGGACAAGAATTCGCATTCCAACTCGAACTCTAAACATGACAGCAGCGGAGGAAGTAAAAACAATTCGAATAGTAAATCAGCGAGTCTTAAGTATTCGACACCGGCCGGGTTGACGATCCACCCCACGTCGAGCGCTTCGTCGATGATGTCGAATAACATCGGCAGCAGTAACTCTTCGCATGAAAAGCGGCGCAACAACTCGCATAAGAGCAATAACAGCTCGAATAGCTTGAAGAGTTTGCCGCCACCGAGACCGACGTCCTCCAGTATTTTCACTAGTCCGCTGAGTTTGGCCAGCGCCGTCTCCGAGGCCGAGCGACACAATAGCACCAACAGTTCGAGCACGTCGACGACGCAAAGTCTCAGCGCCACGACGCCAAGTCTACCGCCCAGTATTCTCAGGTTTGTTTAATATGAAATATTAATTAGTAATTAACATGATTAATATTTTAACCGTGTATCTATAATTGTATTTATTGTATTTTTAAATTTTTGATTTCGTGCGTTTATTTTGTTTTTTGTTTTGATTTCTTGATTAATTAATGCGTTACTAACACACTTATTATTTGTTCACACATTAGTGCTGCATTAGAGGGCAACGGGTAAGTTGACGCATCTTGCAGCACTATAGCAAAAGAACAAAGACAAACCAAACCATTTTTCATTGCCAGCTACTAGTCAAGTCATGTTGTTGCACACTACTTGCTCACTTCGTTCCGTTCCTTTCCGGGGTTTACGTTCTTAAATTTTATAATTTACATTTTTTTCTTGGAATTCTGTATTTTATAGTGATCCTAATTCTATTCTCGGTGGTGTGCGCCTTCCACCCGATACTGAAATAATTAAATACACGTCTTCGATCGTTGGGCCCAAAATTCCTGGTACGACAAACAGAGGACGCAAGAAGACGATTTCCTTGGATCCACCGCATGTGAGTGTGCATCCCACGCATTCGAGTACGGGCATGTTGATTGAACGAAGCACAAAAAGACAAAGACTGGTGAGATATTAGAAAATTGAATAATTGAATTAAAACCAAATTTATTTAGCTTGTTGTGTTTTGGTGATATTTCCAAACTTAAATTCATTATTATTAAATTGTTTAGGATTCTTCGGGTTCAGATCACAATAGTACGACGTCGAATTCAGGAATCAACGACCGGGTGGAAGTGATAAAGCTACCAGCAACTAATGGGAGTCCATCGACAGCTGGTGCTAGTGCCAGTGCGTTCAACCACAGCTTCGAAGGTGGCAGCGGTGATTCTCCGCTGAATCTTTCGCTCAAACCGACGACGAGCAATCACAATAGCAGTACGTCCTCCTCTCTTAATTCGCTAAGCAACATGTCTGCAAATATCGGCCTGGATCGTATATGTATGTCATGTTTTTAGATTTTTTGTTTTTATTATATTTACCTCCCGTTTTATGTTTTTCCCTTGACGTAATTAACTGTAGTGTACGTGTGATATTAATTGTTTGTGGTTTTAAAGCACGTAGAAAGCCGGGGCCGAAGCCTCGCAAAGTACTACAGCCATCACTGCCTCCTGGTGCACCGAGCGCGTCGCTGGTGCAGCTCTTTGCGAGCGCCGACGCGCCACGACCTTCTAGTCGATCTGATGCTGACACACCGCTTACGACAACCGGCGGTACAACAATCAGCGCATTGCCGGCACCGTCGTCGAATCACAAAGATGCACGGCCTAGAAACCTAGGACGTGGTGTTAGCAAACCGAAGAAAAATACCGTCGCGTCGCTTTTAGCACAAAGTCGTGCTTTGGGTAAGTTTGGTTGCCTATAATTAAATTTATTATCCTGAAAGTAGTTAAACTGAAAGTACTTAAAACAATAACAAAACGTTGTGATTGCATTAACCTAGTTGTAAATTCACTTCATCTTGTTTTAGGTATTAAACCAATGCCAATTTTAGATCCCAACGCGTCCATGTCTCAACAGATGTCGTTACTTAAGTCTAACATCTTGGCAGCTCAACAATACATTGCTGAAGTTGGTGGGGATGAAAAAACGTTAAACAAATTTTTGCAAGAAAAGTTTCGCGGCGCGTTGAGTGATTCTAGTACAGTGGAAGCGTCAGATTCGGATAATTTGACAGACTCGAACCAAACTGACTCGGAAATGGAGGCTGACTTTATTGCCAAGAAACAAAAACAATACGATGAGCGTATGTTGAGAATACCACTTGAAAAAGGTTAGTTTTTTTGTTGGTTTTTTTGTTGGTTTTTGTTCGGGTATTAATTATTTTTTGTGCTTTAAGGTTGGAAACGCGAAACAATAATCAGGGGGATAACAAAAAATGGCGGAATAAAAGGCGATGTGACTTACAACGCGCCTGATTCTAGCAATAAATTCAAGCAAATGTCTGACGTTACACAGTATCTCGAATATCAAAAGACTACGGATCTCACGAAGGAAAATTTCACGTTTAGTTGTCGTGTTATTATGGGTGATTATCTTCAAGCGATGCCGCCAGAGTTTGGTGGCGATGGAGAGTTTATTCGAATGTCTGAAGATGATGTCGCTAAAAGGTTTGTGGCTTTATAGGTTAGGTTATATTATTTTGGGGTTTAACTTTATATGCTTATAGACTTGAGGAGTTGAAAGCTGCAATGCGTACAAGTTTACCAGTCGAACAAAGAATTGAAGTAGCACGTCGCCAACAAGCTGCCAGAGCTGCGGCGCGTATGGATCGAGAACAAGCTCGTATTCAACGTGAAATCGAACGTTCTGAACGCCAGGAAGCTGCTAGACGTGATAAAGAAGCGCGTACGCAACAATTGTTGGAGGTACGTTTTTTAAATTGCTCTTTTCTTGGTGCATAACCTATAAAATTTTTGTCATTCATAATATTTCATTTATAATTTATTATTAATTAAGACAAGCTGTGTGAATTGTATCGTCTCAATGTTGTGTCGTTGTTGTTGTTGTTCCTGTTGTTCGTGTTGTGCTTGGCTCACATTGTGAATCGTGTATGTTTGTGCTAGGGCCGCAAGCGACTTGCGTTCACTTTAGAGCAGAAGGTACAGATAATATCTGAAATTGAAGGCGGCAAGTCGAAATCAGACGTCTCTAGGGAGTTGGGCTTGGCGAGCTCGACTGTCGCGACGATCTGGAAGAACCGCGACAATATTATCAGCGCGTACGGTACCGAATATTTCGGCCGTGACAGCCCCAATTATTTTGACAAATTTGCAAAGGCGGACCTCACGCTGATGTCTGATTGCGTTCATCCGGTAGGCAGCCATTTTTAGCGCAAGCATTTATTTCATTAATAATAATTATCATTTTTTGTGTTTTTGTTCTTAAACCGAATTAAAAACCATTAAATAACGCTCGATATTACGATGGATGGGGTGTCAGGTTTTTTACAACCTACTAACGCAATTATCTACCAAAAGCTTTCGCCAAACTTGAGCCAGCAGGAATTTACCAGCCAGCCAGAGCCATGTGTTGTTTTAGTGTTTTATCCTCATCCAATCATTTACACCACCACTAAACAAAATCATTGTACCTTAGACCGCTGCGTTGTTGTTGTTATTGTTTTGTTTTCACAAACATTTGTAGAGTATTTCCCATCATGCATTAGTTACATTAACCCAAACAAGCTGTTGAATATTTGTGATCATCTCGTTTCATCATGAGTAAAAGCCAGTAAAAGTTGTGCATGCGTACGCTGCGATTATTATTAAGTAAAACGTCAGGAATAACGCTTTGCGCGCATGATTTAATCTATATGTAATTTACGTTCATACATTTGTCTATGAAATCGACATTGTATGGATTGTAGACTCACTAATTTCGTTGGTAATTAATGCTGAATGTGTAATGCTAACTATTTCAATGTGTGCAGGCAAAGAGAAAACGGCAGGAGGAGCAGGAAAAGTTGAAACAAGAAGAGCAACAACGCAAACAGCAGGTAATGACAGTTTTAATATAGGCAACCAAACATCCACTTGCGATCAATATCAAGTACAAACAAATATTGTTTTTGGTTTTGCAGGAAAGAGAATTGAAACGTCAACAAGCTGCTTTACTCAAAGAACAGGTAATAGAAATAATAATTAAGACTATAATTGGTAGTTGAATCTATATATTCATCACATCCATAGTGCTTGATCATTCGTTTTTAATTCGCATATTGGATTGGCCATTTTTTGGTAATTTAGTTTAGTAAACGTGTCACTTCAATTCAGTTATATTTTTATTCTGTTCTACGACAAAATTTCCGAGCACTAAATTTATTAATGAAACAAAAAAAAACAAAAGCAAAATTGCGGTTAGTTGTTGTCACACACTTTTTTAATGGTTTTGTGTTTTTATTTTTGATTGTTTTGGATTTGCGTTCAGATTAGTTAATGAGATCTTGCGTTAATACGTTACGAATTAGGTGTGTGAGACGACTCGATCCACATTGTTTATGTCATGCTTGTGTACATACTGTTATACTGTTTTTCTCCCATAGATGTACATACAGGAAATCAGTAAACAGCGAGAGTTGCTCTACACTGTCGAACTGGTATGGCTCACACATTATAATGAGAACAATCGTTAATTTGCACGCTACAGATATGTACCACATATATGCATCTGTGCTATTTTTTCCATTACATATTTATTCATATGCCTACCATGCAATTTGCAAAATTAGTCAAAATTTGATACATTAATCATGATTAATCTTTTTTCAACTGCTATGTTTATTTTAGTCGCGAAATGCGAACGTGTATTGTATGCGTTTTTGTTTCGTGATTCTCTAACACTTCGAGGGTGCTGGGCTAATACATTATTTGTCAGTTTTTTGCGACACACTCATTAATTTACCGATTTACCAAAAGGGAGCATGTTGCAAATTAATGCTTTTCGTTGTACAAACGTTGCTGCAGCGTTTGTTTGATTTGTGGTTGAAATGTTGACTTCTTTTATAGGAGCGCGAGCGTAGGAGGCAGCACATGACTTTGATCAAGAGCTTGGAGGGTCGTAGAAAGTTGGAGGAGCGCGAAAGGAAGAAGCAACAGGCTTTAGCTGAACGGCAGGCTAATAAGGAAAAGAAATTGGAACAGCGTCGTATCGAATTGGAAATTCTCGCTGAGTTACGTAAACCGTGCGAAGATTTGGAACTAACTGACCAAGTGCCAATGCCGGAACTCCCGCGCATTCCGGGGTTGAAATTGTGCGGTAAAGCTTTTGGCGATGCGTTGTTAGTGTTTGAATTTTTGCACAATTTCGGCGAGACGTTAGGTTTTGATATGGAATCTTTACCGACTTTGGATTCTTTACAAACTGCGTTGATTAGCGGTGAAGGGGCACAAGACGCTGAAGAAGAGCTGTTGTCTGTGATGTCGCATTTAATTATTTGCGCGATTGAAGATCCTGGTATTCCCAATCCGGCACGTCACACTACGATTTTGGGGCAGAGTCTACGACAAGCTGATATCACTCATGCGAATTTATCGGAGATTTTGCGTATTTATTTGTATGCCAATGCGACAGGGGAAGTTAAAGCTTTGACAGGTGTTACGTTTGAGCGGGATCGTGAAAAACGTGTTGCGGATCATCATCAGAATGAATGTGAAATGCAGCAGACTGCGACGGGTAAAAATGCGCAATATTATGAGCAGTTGCATGAGAATCCGACGTGGAAGATGTCTGATATGTTGAAGGATAAGCCGTTTTTGGCGCTGTCGCCGACTGACAAAGCTGCTATTCTAGCGTTTATTTGTAATGAATTGCTGCAGAATAAGGCTGTGATTCGCCAAATTGATACGTCCATGGAGACTGTTGCGCAAGGCAGAAAAGATAAGTGGGTGATTGATGCTAAAGTGCGGAAATTGCGCATGTTACACAATCGTAAATTGCGCACTGAAGCTATCGAAAAAGCTGTGCTTTCTAAACCTGAAGACGAAGTTGGGGCTAACGATTCAAACGCGACTGATTCAATAGCGTTAAATAATAAGGACGAGCTTGCGTTGGACGAAGAAGAGAATGAGATGAGCGAAAATGAAAGTTTGTGCACGCAACCGGAGGAAGAAGAAGATTCGAAGCTATCAGCGGAGGAGTTGGGTAAAAAATTGGAGAAGGTTTTGAAGAGTTCGGAGACGCAGTTACAACAAATCAATTTTGCATCACATCAATTGCGGGCGACTTGTTTCGGTCAAGATAGATTCTTCCGTCGTTATTGGACTTTACCTACTGCTGGTGGTATTTTTGTTGAGGCAATGGAAGCTGCTGAGCCTGAAGCTTTGGAGGAAATTATAGAAGCTGATAAGAGATATGCAGAATTGGGTATTAAAAATACGGAGGATCTCAAGAATGTGATGAAAGAAGCTGAGCATGAAAATAATGAGGAGGCCGACAAAGAAGTGAGTGAAATTGTTTCCAAAAAAGAACCAGAAGAGCAGAAAGAGCCAGAAATTAATGCCAATGAACCGTTAAAACCACCAAAATTGGAAAATGGTGAGGTTTACAGTCAAGTTGATCACAATCTCGACGAGTTACAGAAGAGTGTCGATAAAATGGTGAACGACATTGAGAAAACTGTGGAGGCAAAAGACAACAATAAAGAAAATAAAGAAATTGAGGGCAATAAGACGGAGAATTGTATTACGCCGACGATAAAACAGGAACAGGATGAAAAGCAGGTGGACAAAAAGTTTAACTTGTTTGAAAAGCTGGGTGAATGCATGGAGCGGGAAAATACCAACGAGGTTAGTGTGAAGCAAGAGGTGCAGGAGGAATTGAAGCAGGAGATTCTCAACGAACTCAAAACTGAGGTTCCTACAAATACTGCCGTTGAAGTTGCGATCAAGACTGAAAAGACTGAGGAAGAGGAAAAACCGGTGGATTATGAACACAAATGGTTTAGTATTCTAACCAAAGATGGGGCTAGTTGTGAAGGTATTTCGATGACTTCGGGCAATCGGTGGGATCATGGCGTTGGCGCTTGCACACGTGATAATATCACAGAACTTAAGATTCCTGTGTTTCCCCCGCCTAACTCTAACGCTTCCTATTGTAGTAATACGTGTGACAGTCCTGCGCCGTTGCAAATAACGCCGGAGGAAAGTGCACAATTAGAGTATATAAAGAAGCACGGGTTGCCTAAACCTTGCGATAGGAAAATTGTGCCCGAAGATAAGCGATATGGTTGGTGGCGCATTACGGATGTGGATCAGTTTCAAGCTGTTTGCGATAGTTTGCATGCCAGGGGCGCGCGAGAGAAGGAGTTTAAGAGGACTTTGATGAATATGATGCAGACTTTGTACGAACAACCTGGGAAGATGTTTATTGAGGAAGGAAATACTGAAGCTACCGAACTTATTGTTGATGAGGACTTTGATGGGGAGTTGGGAGAGAGTGGTGCGCCTAGGCCTGATGAGGTTGGGGAGTGGAATGAAATTGTTGCACAAAGGGTTGATATGGGTCATTTGGAACAGGTATAACTTAGAATTTTACTTTTATAGTGCTATTTTTCATGTTAATTTGATGATGTAGGTCGAAGCACTTGAAGATAAAGTGGCTAATGCTAGTATGCAACAGAAGGGATGGAAAGTACCAGTCAGGGAGTGCTCAGAAGTCGATGCTTGGCAGTACGTTTCAGTGGCTAAAGAAAGATTGGCTAGTTTGGAGGCGGCCATTGAGCGTCGATACTTAAAACCGCCATTAGGCGTAAAGTAAGTTTTGTATTTTGAAGCGTTACTGGTTTTTAATTAAAATTTTTCTTTTGTAGTACCGGTGATCCTAACCTGGCAGCGATTGCACAAGAAGCAGCGGGAGCGGCAGTGCCGGCGCAGCCCATCCCGGCGCCGGATGAAATCCCTAAAGGACTTGCAGTATGGCGGGAAGCTGTCAATCGTTCGCAGACATCCGCTCAGTTGGCGATGTGTTTGTACACACTAGAGGCATCCATCGCTTGGGACAAGAGTATCATGAAAGCAGTGAGCCCCTCTCTTGTCTTTAATAAACAGAGAGCCCGAAAATATAACAGCAAGCTGAGTGTGGGTGCTTGTGCTTCTTTTTTAGTTTAACACTGTGATGAGGCATTGCGCTGCAAAGTAATTGATTGAAACTAACTAACCATTTACGTTGTAATCAAAACCAACGATTTCATTAAGCTAACAAGGCGTGCGGTGTCTCATTGCATTTTATTAACTTATTATTTGCACGATATTTCACTTTATTTGGTTTTTGTTTCGATTTGTTGACTCGTTTATTAACAACTGCAATCACCAGCTGATTTATTCAGGTTTTAGTCTGGCTCTATTTTTCACAAAACCCACACTTACGAAAAGGGCGCTTGCGAACGAAGAAGCATGCTTACTGTTCAATGTTGTTCTTTTCGTTTCCTTTATACATCAGTATGTTGCATTGCAAGATTTTCTTTAGTTTAATATTGTGCACTTATTAACAGTTATTAGTTAGGAATATTGGTTGGTTGGCGGTGGTGTTTATGCTCTTGGGTTTGGTTACAGAATTGCCAGTTTTGCAACAGCGGCGACAACGAGGATAAACTATTACTGTGCGATAGTTGTGATAAAGGTTATCATACGTACTGCTTTAGGCCCAAGTTGGATACGATTCCTGATGGTGACTGGTGAGTATTGCGATTCGTGGATTAAGGTATGGTTTGTTATAAAGTGGTTTGTTTGTATTCAAGGTATTGTCATGAATGCATGAATAAAGCTACAGGCGAAAAGAATTGCATCGTATGCGGTAAAAAGCAGTCTGCGACCAACACGCGTTTGATCACGTGCGAAATTTGCCCGCGCGGGTACCACATCGACTGCATGAACCCGCCGATGAGCAAGGCGCCGCGCGGCAAGTGGTATTGCGCCAATTGCATTTCAAAGAAACCCCAGAAAAAGGCCGTAAAGAAGCCGAAACCTAATCGGGATAGCGAATCCTCCGAACATCCTCCTCTAAGGTATTAGCCGAAACACCAAAAACAATGCCATCGTCACACAAATCGCCCGACTGCGAAATATATAAGTCCTCTGTTCTTAGTCCAGCAGCATCGCACAGCTCGGCGACGACCAACGAAGAGATAGGCGCGCAAGCGGCCAACAACGCGCAGGCCGTGAGCGCCGCCGTCGTCACGGCACCACCGCCGCCGATGCCGACGCCGGCCGCGCTCGTTGCTACCGCGAGTAGTGACATGGCGCCTCAGTCGCCGCCGCCGCCGCACACGGCGATGCCTACGACGCCGCCTGCGGCGCAAAGCTCCAGCGCTGCGCGCAAAGAAAAGCTCGCCAGGAAGCTGGCCAAGGAGCTGGCGCCTTGCAAGGCCATTCTGGACGACCTTGAAGTACATGACGATGCCTGGCCCTTCCTTCTTCCTGTCAACACCAAACAATTTCCCACCTACAAAAAAATCATCAAGAGTCCGATGGATTTAAGCACCATACGGAAACGAGTAGTCGATTTAACGTAAGTTATTTGTACTATTAAATTAATGGCAGGTTTTATTAATAAAATGTTTCAATTATCTGGTGCAGTTACAAATCCAAAGAAGATTTTTGCGTGGACGTGCGTCAAATCTTTAACAACTGTGAGACATTCAACGAGGACGACTCACCGGTCGGAAAAGCAGGCCACTGCATGCGACAGTTCTTCGAGGCGCGCTGGAACGAACTGTGCCTGTCCCATCCGCACAGTTGAGGTTTACTGTTGCCCAAGCGGCCATATGTGCGGCGGGCACGACCACCCGATGGATTCGGCATCATTCACGATCCTCTCGACGGGGACGACCACCAGAAGTAACCGTGACAAGTATTTTCAAGTGTGTGATAATCAAAGAACTTATTTAGATGTATACTAAGCTTTGAGATACTATTGGAGACTAAGAGTTGACTCATATTGCATCGAAACTTAACGTGCATCACTTAAGACGCTGAAACTGAGGATAAAAGTAACCATTTTGTAAAAAAATTGAATTGAGACAAAATTTATGTATACATAGATGGTAAAAATCGAACAAATGTTTTTTGACAAAATGAAGAACAAACGTTTTCACGTCATGACTTGTGTTTATATTTTTGATATTTGTATTTTTTATATTGTTCGAAATAATTTATTGTAATAATTTTAGAGTTTCGGCTTATTTATAGAGCTCGTTCGGCTTAATTTTATTTATTAATTAATTATGTACGATGTCCAATGTGCTTAAGTTTTAAAAATACAATACGAATGAACGTAAATCATTCCATGGTGGATACCGATGATGGCGACCGATTAACGCGCATCGTTTACAATGTATTTGCAGGTTTGCATTTAAGTTATCTATCAGCCTGATTAAGACTTGTATAAATTGTATATTAACTACTTACAGAATTCTACGCCTCTAACGATTAATTAAGAAATTCTCTGAGTTTTGGTTCCACTTAGCCTGAACATAGTTCTGACTTCAAATTGTATTTGACGATATGAATGTGTTTTTTGTAGCTCTAGTTACAATCGCGGCCAACATCTGCGATTCGCTAGACAATGTAGTATTGTAATCGAGTGTAAGATATTTATATTATTTAAATATAAATGTAAATATTATATTAATCAATTTTATCTGTACATTTTTAAAGTTTATTAATTTTATGGTTTTCTAAAAACACGTTATGGAAAATTGCCCATATCTCCTCTCCATATTGGCCAATTTTCATGTTTTTAATTTTCTTTTATAGTAAAGAGTTCCTTTTTAACTTATGACTTAATTCAACCCTTAAAACATCCCCAAAGTATTATATTTTGACGCTCAAAGTTTGTCAATTTTGTAGTATTTTGAAAACACGTAATGAAAAATTAGTAGTTATGTATTATTAACTAAATGTTTATTTCTACTGCATACATGTAACTCGATAAATCCAACAAATTCTTAGGCACTTACAGAAATGGTACTTGGTCTAGTGGTTAGAGAGCCGCTTGGTAGGCAGAGGGTCTACGGTTCGAATCTCGTTGCAGATTCTAATCCTTTTTGTAAATAATTGAGAAGTTCGTAATTCTAATGTAAATTGAATTTGGAATTGAAAAATATTCTAAGTTCAAGTGCCCGAACTTAAAAATTAAAATTTAAAAATGTAAATTATAAAATACGTTCCTGCAACTTCTCCCACGTAGAAAAATGATTGCTCCCCACTAAACCGAGGCCCTATGGCAACGAAAATCGACGGGTGGAAACACTGCAGATCGGGCGGGCATTGTTGATGGACGTGCCTCCTCAACTGTTTTAAGGGAGAGACTGTCAAAATTTTTGTTGAAAAATTCAAAAGAATTTTTCGTCTGTTTCCTTGTATTTTATTGTTCCTATTCATCCTTTACATTTATTCTTTATTTTTCATACTTGTATTGCATTTATTACCTATTTCATTTTTCCCATTTGATCCGCCATCTTTCCATTGCAATTCGTATATGT
>JARJDS010041782.1:1487415-1499089 GCA_030264155.1 Atheta pasadenae | reverse complement strand
ACACAATAATTAAATTCTTTTACATACCAAGATTCCTATTAGGAATAGCATTAACAGTAAATACACACCCAATAGTTGCTGACAACCATTTTATATGAAATGCCAAAATTTCACATTGTTAATGGCTGTTAGTCATGCTTTGAATTGCTACAATGGATAAATTAGAACATATCTATAGTAATGGAATCAGATAGCAACCAGATATTACATTAATACTTACACGCAATTCAGTAGCGCCAGTTTTGCTAGGAAAACGATGCATCGATACTATTGTTAGTGCAATTCTTCACGCAACAATAATTAGCCATGGTAAATGCAACGTAAAACACAAAGTAACGCAGAGAACACAAGACGCTCGAGACTGAAAGCACATGGTGAAGTGCGTTTTAGTAAAAGCGCGTCGCATTCTTATGGTTCTTATTCAAAATTTGCACTACGGCCGTTGAGGGCACTACTCGAGCTCAGCTTGAGCTGGTCAAATGTTGCAACAGCCAATCAAATATTGGGGTCATACATTTCTTATCCCCACACGATTCCGTCCTTGATACATATTTATACATATAAGCACATATAAGGGAAGAAATCACGTGGTTCCATGCCGGTAACTTGGCAACCCATACCCATATACTTGATCTGTGACCCATACACAAACAATAACATATTTGAACATGAATATTGATGAATATTGAATTATGCGTTAGAAAATTTCTTTCTTTTTGTTAAATAAAAGAAATTTATTTACAACAAACAACAGTTAATAAATATTAATTACATTTTTTAATTTTATGTCTTTTAATCTCTGGGTGCCGCTGTGGTGCCGCTAGTGTCGTTGAAGCTACATCAAGCTGCATCAAGCTCAACCAAGCTACACATTTGTTTTGCGGTCAAATTTCAGGTTAAAACTAATCGAAATTTAGCTCTGTTTTGATCATTTTGATTAAATTTGCCGAAGATTGCTTAATATTAATGTTGTGTTAAGAAATAATCACATAATGTCGTCAAAACGTAAACCAGACACACAGGTGCCTGCAGAAGAAAGTGATTTACTTTCAATTAAACCTTTGTAAGTTTATTTCAGAACAAAACATTTCAACATCTCTCAATATTTACATTATTTAAAACATTTGCAGAGGTGCTGGCCAAGAAGTAGGAAGATCCTGCATTATGTTAGAATTTAAAGGCAAAAAAATTATGTTGGACTGTGGTATACACCCAGGATTAAGTGGAATGGACGCACTCCCATTTGTGGACATGATTGAAGCAGATGAAATTGATTTACTATTAATTTCACAGTAAGCTCTCATAAACTCACTTAAAATATTTTCAATAAATAAATTAATTACTTCTATTTTAGCTTTCATTTAGATCATTGTGGAGCACTACCTTGGTTTTTACAAAAAACAAGTTTCAAAGGAAGATGTTTCATGACACATGCTACTAAAGCAATCTATCGATGGTTGCTGTCAGATTACATTAAAGTTAGCAATATAGCAACTGAACAAATGTTATATACTGAAGCTGATCTTGAAGCCAGCATGGATAAAATTGAAACTATTAATTTTCATGAAGAAAAAGATGTTTTAGGAGTCAAGTTTTGGGCTTATAATGCAGGTCATGTTTTGGGAGCTGCCATGTTTATGATAGAAATTGCAGGGGTTAAGATTATGTACACTGGTGATTTTTCAAGACAAGAAGATCGTCATTTAATGGCAGCAGAAATTCCAACTGTGCATCCTGATGTACTGATTACTGAGTCTACGTATGGCACTCATATTCATGAGAATAGAGAGGACAGAGAGAGCAGGTTTACTGGTCTTGTTCATGAAATTGTCAACAGGGGTGGCAGGTGTTTAATTCCTGTGTTTGCTTTGGGTAGAGCTCAGGAGTTACTTTTAATTTTAGGTATTTAGTTTATAAGATTAAAATTTGGAGAAATGTAAATTTATAATGTGAATTTTTAGATGAATATTGGAGTCAACATCCTGAACTTCATGAAGTTCCAATTTACTATGCATCATCTCTTGCTAAAAAATGTATGGCAGTCTACCAGACTTATATTAATGCAATGAATGATAAAATCCGCCGACAAATTGCAATTAATAATCCGTTTGTTTTCAAGCATATATCAAATTTAAAGGTTAGTAACTTATTAATTTACATTAGCCAATCATATACTATAATATATATACATTCTTCATTTGTTTTATTTATTTGACACATATTTCAATGTCTAACAATTGAAGGGTAAGCGAGGGTTTCAAAAGATGTATCCATCCAAGTCGAATAACGTTTCCATTCTCATCATTCAATGGCTTTCTTTATTATTTTAACCTAATTCCTAATCAAATAATGAAGTTTTTTTTTTTACAAAATTCATATTTTGTCATTTGTCACAACGTTTGGTTAGCAAGCCAAATAGGCAGCTTTGCCATTTTGCTTTGTTTTTCGTTGTATTACTTGTGCCTACCAGTAAACTACAGTAAACCACAAGGAACATATTTATAGGTTACTTTTATGCATTTTTCGTGATCAGGTCAAGGTTCAAAACGGATGTTTACAAATTTGGTTAGGTACTTGAAAATTAATAACACTTTCCTTCTATATTAAGTAATAATAATTATTATCAGGTACTTATTATTATCTTATCAAACCAAAAAAAAATAGAAGTAAAAAACTTTATTTTATATTCCAACAACACTATAACTATTAATAAATATAGTTAACCCATGTTTAAGACATCAATCTCAGGTTTAACCTTGTCAAACAAATGAGGGAACGCATTCTCAGCACTATACTTCTTTCTAACAACTTCATACAAAGTCAAATCAAACATCTCTTCCAACTCTTCTCTGGTCATGAAAATATCAGCATACAAAAACGAAAATCCTCCAATATCTCTGGTGAACTTCTCCATTTTTCGCATAGCCTGAACTGGATTGTACGGTTTCTTCTTAACCACATGTCCAGGTACGCCGTAAATACCCAAATCATTATACATTGCAAAATTTTCTCCTGGTACTAAATCAGTTGGTCGTTTCAACTGACCGTAATGTTCACCATGATCATAAATCCTGCACGGATACACCAATAACGGATAGCAATCGAACAATTCTTCAGAAATATTGATTTGATCTTCTAATTTGTTGATAGGCAGAACAATATCTTGAAATACTTGCTTGGTAAATGTATAGGCCCTCACTCCTGGTGTAGTGGTGAACTTCAAAAACGCTGGTTTGGGTGGTAGTAACCAACCGAATAATAATCGGAATAGTGGGTTGTTGCCAAATGGAATCATACTTTCAACCACCCAGAAGATAGCGCGGTTATGTCTTAGTAGATAATTTCTTAGCGGGATTAATTCGGTGTAGGGTCCTTTAACCAAGAAACTTTCTACGTATTTGTAAAACCAAGGCTTGTACCAAGACGTCAGCCTGTTTACATTTAACGTAGAGTCGTATTTGGCAAAATTACCAACCATAATGACAGCTTTGTCTTTTTCGTAAATAGTTGCTTCCAAATAATCGACGTCTGTAAGGGACAATTCCCGAATTTTGTTGCAATATTCAGTCATACCTTCCACAGGGATATATTTCATATGGACATAAGGTTTCACGGGTATGATTTTAAGGGTTAGTGCTACCAAAAAACCGAGACTACCATGCGACCATGGTAAACATTTGTATAGATCAGAATTGTTCTCTGCATCAGCTTTGATAAACGACCCATCGCCGAGGACAACTTCGTAGGAGTCTATCATTTCGTGATATAAACCAACACGGTGTGAATGCGTTGTCATTCCAGTGCCCATTGCTAATCCTCCTAGGGTAGCATCAGCAATCTCTAGAGTTACAGCCAATGTGTAACCTTTCGGGATTAAATATCTAGTAATGTCACCAACGGTCACCATAGGTTCTACCCTTACAGTCATGTTCCGCTCATCCAATTGCAGAATATCGTATAAGTTCACGTCGATTTGGTGGCATTCTGATTTCTTGAAGAATTTTGTTGATAAACTTAACCAATTCGCTCGGGATGTGCATAGGAATTTGCGGGAGTCTTCTGGTAGTTTGTTCCATAGTTGTACTTGTTTTTGTATGAGTCGCACGCGCTCGTCGTGTCGTTTCGGGCTGCTGAGAAATATGCGATACAAACATTTTTGCACTTGCAGCACGAGGTTGAAGATAAAGCTTGCTGGTAGACAGAAAAACAGTATAACCAGACCGCGGTTGGTTTCTAGTATGTCGATCAATATTGTTTTCCAGGACTTCTCGCGTTGATCCATTGCGGAGAGTGGGATAAAAACGATACGTGCGTGCGAGTTGTTTTGGCTATGTATACGCAATGCCGACGGATGATACTGATTCAGAAAGTTTGTAGCTTGTATATGAACCAAATCGGCGCCGGCTCAGTGCCGTAATCAATGAAAACACTCGTATCAAGAATGTACAATGTACATTTTTTGTAATTTGATAAGTTTATATCGTTTGTCTATAAAATTTTATAATTCAATAACTTGTTAACTACACTTGACTGTAATTCGTGAATCATTTATAGGTTTCTTTAATTTCAAGGTTATTTTTTCGTGGATTAGAATTGTTTATACAAGCAGACATTATTTGTTATATAATTTTATTCGAGAATGCACATTTCTTGCAGATTAAACATATATACCATAATTACATTTTAATAAAGATTAGACATGTAGAGGAACTTAAAATAAATATGTTTCACTTATTGAATCTGCATTTCGGTAATTTGCAGGTTAATTTTTTTAAAGATGAAATAACTATGAAAATAACTAAACGTACAAAATTTCTTATATTTAAACTGATTTAAACACAATTGCTCTTATAGTTTCTTATGTATCATTTAAAGGGCCACATAGCCCACTTTAGAGGCCCAATAATAGTCCTTTTCTGGATTTTTCCTATTATTTTAATTGTAATAACCTAATATTTTTTTGCGTTTCAATATAATATTTTTTAAAGGAAAATGTGAAAAATTTCCCTAAACCATTGTCACGTAATTGTTAATAACAAATGAACTATGCAACCTAAAAACAAAATTCTACGTACTTTTATAGACAACATATATTCCAAGGGATATTCCAAATTATAGTCAATTCGTTTGAAAATTGTCTGAGTTTTCTGTCCGACCATCTTAAAAAAATGCAGTTCTGAGATAAACGCGTTTAAAGTTATAATTCCCGATTTAAGCACTATAGCTGGCACTGTTATTATTTTTCAGAATTCAAACAATATAGTATTTTAAGACTCTTGAAAGCATATTTTAAGCAAAAAAAACATAAAATTTTGTTAAGATAAGAGAGGTAGAGAAGCGTAAACTAAATTTGTTTTATTTGAATCTGCATTGTGTAATTTGCACTATAAACTTTAAAAAAATTGGTTTAGTAGTATTAATGTTTTTACATTACAGGGAATTGATCATTTTGAAGACATTGGACCATGCGTAATTATGGCGTCACCTGGTATGATGCAAAGTGGATTATCACGCGAGTTGTTCGAATCCTGGTGTACAGATTCCAAAAACGGTGTTATCATCGCTGGTTATTGCGTAGAAGGCACCTTAGCCAAAACAATCCTTTCCGAACCCGAAGAAATCACCACCATGTTAGGCCAAAAACTTCCATTAAAAATGAGCGTTGATTACATTTCGTTTTCGGCTCACACTGACTACCAACAAACAAGCGAATTTATCCGAATTCTAAAACCACCTCACGTGGTACTCGTACACGGCGAACAAAATGAAATGAGTCGTTTGAAAGCAGCTCTTCAGCGTGAATACGAAGATGACCCAAACACAACAATGCTTTTACACAATCCACGAAACACTGAGGCTGTCGAGTTATATTTTAGAGGTGAAAAAACTGCAAAAGTGATGGGTAGTTTGGCTGTGATACCACCAAAACAGGGCAATGTTTTATCTGGAATTTTGGTAAAGCGAAATTTTAATTATCACATGTTATCTGCCGAGGATTTAGGAAGTATGTCATTGTTTTAAAATTTACGTTATATGTATAAAAAGATTTCAATCATGGTATGATTGTAAATTAATCCTCGTTAATTATGGCGTGATTTTATTACAATTGGTTTAAAAGTAAAAACTTTCAATTCTAGAATACACCGATATGAGTATGACTCAAATTATACAACGGCAGAGCATTCATTACTCTGGGAATCAAAATGTCCTACATCATATGATTTCACAAGTTGCCGGACTTTTGGAATCAGTCGAAGGTGATAAGAAGCTTAGAGCTTTCAACGCCGTCGAGATTGCAATTGATAACAAGATTGTTACACTTGAAGTAAGTCACATACATTATTTTTACATATAACTAAAACAACACGTGTTATCGAAACACTCATTAACTCTAACTTAACAAAAAAATAAATTATCTCATAATAAACATTCAATATAAACCAAAACACATGACAAACATAAAACTGATAAACATGATTGATATTTTGTTGCTAAATATTAATGTTTGTTTACATACTTCAAAAATATTATTATATTTTAGTGGCTCGCAAATCCTATTAACGACATGTACGCAGACGCAATAGTGGCAGCCATTTTACAAGCTGAAATGCTTGACGCTCCAATGAAACATTCATCAAGCAGCGCAAAAATTGATCGTGTACACTTCAAAGAATGTGTTCTAGACATGTTACAAGATATGTTTGGTGAAGGTTCCGTAGGAAAAATTATGAAAGGCGATCATTTGGATGTCATCGTAAATGATAAATGCGCTAAAGTCAATTTAAGCACTCTAGAAGTTACTTGTGATGAAGACGAAACATTTAAACAAATCGTGCATACGGCTGTGACTAAACTTCATCAAGCATTAGCACCACCACAGATTGAAACAACGACGAGTTAGATTTATAAAAATACAATTGATTTCATTTCTTTACATGTTACAATGTTTCTTTAATATATCTTACAATAATAAACATAATATTTTATAATTAAAATGACGTAGATTTAACGATAAATTTAAAACTGTATAAAAGTGTAAAAGTCGTCTTTCAAAAACTTTACATAGCCTCGATCAAAACGGCGATACCTTGACCGCCGCCGATACAAGCGGAGCCAATACCATACTTCAACTTCTTGCGTCTAAGTTCGTGCACGAGGTGAGTTGTAATACGAGCACCGGAAGCAGCAAGGGGATGACCAAGAGCAATGGCACCGCCGTTAACGTTCAGTTTGCTCATGTCTAACTTAAGTTCCTTAGCGCAAGCCAAGGTTTGCGCGGCGAATGCTTCATTGATTTCAATTAGATCCATATCGTCAATTGTTTTTCCAGCTGCTTTCAAACAGTTTTGAATGGCTGGGACTGGACCAATGCCCATGATGGATGGTTCCACACCAACGGTGGAGTAGGCAACGATGCGTGCAAGTGGTGTAAGTCCATTTGATTTGACGGCTTCTTCACTAGCAAGGATCAAAGCACCAGCACCATCGGCAATACCCTACGTAAAGAAATTGTATATATTTATCATTATCAAATTTATCATTAATAAATAGGTTATAGAAACTAGTTAGGTTAAGATATAAGTGTAATAATTACCGATGCAGCACCGGCTGTAACCAAACCATTTTCCTTGAACAAAGTAGGAAGCTTCTTCAAGCCTTCTAATGTGGTTTGTGGCCTTGGATGTTCATCAAATTCAACTGGTACCATCTTTCCTCGGAATTTTACTTCAACAGGTGCAAGTTCTGCTTTGAACACGCCAGCATCATGAGCGGCTTTCCATGAAGTTTGAGATTTAAACGAAAAATTGTCGACTTCATCACGGGTGATTTTACATTTTTCACCTAATTTTTCAGCAGTTAACGCCATTGGAAGTTTGCAATAACTGTCGGTCAGACCTAGCCATAACGAGTCCTCTAAAACGGGACTGACGCCAAGAGGGCTACCAAAGCGAATATTTCTAACAGTGTAAGGACACTGTGACATGTTATCAGCTCCACCAGCAAAGGAAATTTTCGCAGCTCCTGTTTGAATGTCAAGGGCACTGTTTACTACAGCTTGGAACCCAGAACCGCACAAACGATTTATTTGAAGGGCCGGTTTCTCCATTGGGATTCCAGCTTTCAAGGGGGCATGTCTAGCTAGGAAGTTGCCATCAGCTGTAGATGACTATGAAAAGAATTTAGATGTTTAGCTACTATTGTTACTCCAAAAGCGTAAAGGTAAATATCAATTTATTAAGAATTTAAGAAAATTACTTACTGATAGCACATTTCCTACTGTGACTGTATCAACCTGTTCTGGTTTGATCTTTGCCTCAGCCATAGCTGCCTTTAGAGCAGTGACTTGCAATTCACATGCTGTAGTTTTCGTGAATTTGCCTCCGAATGTGCCGAAAGGAGTACGTTTCGCACCCACAATAAACACACCTAAAGTAACCAAAAAGTTAAAATAAAGTTTACCATAAGCAATAAGTAAGTTTTTAAGTTTAACTAACTTACCTTTAATCATGGAAGACATGGTGAAGCCCGAATAAACTACGAATTTCAAGTTGCTGGGACGGAATGAACTCTCAAACTAACAAAAATTACAATGTTCAACACGAGAATAGCTGGGATACAGTAAACGTGTGCGCTTATCAGCGAAAGCAAGAGCAAACCGCGGCTAATGCGGCAAGTGATGTAGTAAAGTCCAAAGTTCTAAAGTTCACAAACAAGTTTTGATGGTGTAGGTAAAGTGGCGACGTTGTATGTGAGCGAACAACAGCTAAATTTATCCACAAAAATATTACTCAACGATGGAATATGTGAAAATAAATGCCTAAACAATTAAAATTTACTAATTTATCTCTCCATTAGCAAAAAAAAATCAAATTAATATTACACGTTTGTTAGTCACAAATAGCAGTCGTTATTAAACGTAGCGCAATGGGAATTTGTCAACACATGCAGTGTAAACAGTAAACATAAACTAAAATGAACGTATAATTGGAATTGTCTGTCTCATTGCACCAATTAATTAATTTTTATTTTTATTATTTATCATTTCATGCTGTTGTAAACTTTAATAAAGATTTAAATTCGATTTTTATATGATACAAGCATTATTTCAGGTCATTTCAATAATGTTTAAGTTCAAGTAGTAAAATTTGTTTTAAACTTGTGACAATACGAAGTTTATATGAGATACAACACACGTAGACAAAATTAAAATTACAGCTGATGAACATATGGGGGATCAACAATGATTAAAATGAATTAAAATAGTAAAACACATAGCGACATCTAGTTTGTATTGTAACTTATATATTATTTAACAAAATAATTAATATTTTAAATAATGTATTAGCATGTTATTAAATTTAAATAAGTCCTTAAAATATAGATTACTTAAAATTATTATTAAATTAATCTTAATTCGGCAAAAAGAATGGAAATTGTATAATCACCGTATGCAACCATTTATGCATGTCGAGTCATTAGCTTATACCAGCTTATACATTATGTTTAGCTTCTTTTTTTACGAATTCAAACGTTAAATGAAATGTTTTATTAAATATACAATAACATATATTTAAATACTTTTTAAATATAAAAAAAAATTTGTATGAAATATGTATTAGTAATAACTTAATTAGTATAATTAAATGAATTACCTCAGAGTTAACCACTTTGTATTATTTACTTCATACTACAAGTAACAGAAGTTGCCTATCATCACCTATCATTTTATATTTTCTTTCACTCCCATGGGCTCCCGTTTACCCATCGTTTACCGCTGTTCACTACATTTCACCCAATTCTGATCGGGTTTCTCTTTTTTCTAATCTGACATCATAGATTAGAACAACTATATTTGTTTGTAACATGTCTAACAAAAACAAGTAATATACTAAAATAAATATAAGTATATAACTCAATAAGTATTTTTTTTTAGGATAACAATCCATCATGGAGCAGTGGTATGTGAAGAATCTAAACTTCGAGGAGAAATTACAATAGGAACAAATACATTTATCCATCCCAGTGCATTTATCCATGCTGAATCAGGTCCAATAATCATTGGTAATCATTGTATAATTGAAGAAAAAGCTAGGATTATTCATAGGTTAGTTGTTTTCATATACATTACATTTTACTTATATTTAATTTGGTGTAAACTAATTGTTTGGTAAATTTGTTTGTAATTTTAGAGTTCCATTTGATAGGGCTGATAAAGACACAACACCAATCTTAGTTATAGGTTCCAGTAATGTATTTGAAGTTGATTGCACTGTAGAGGCCTGCAAAATAGGTGATAACAATGTTTTTGAACCAAAGTGTTTTGTCGGCAGTAAAGTTATAGTTACTGAAGGTTGTGTGATTGGTGCTGGATGTTCAGTCACTGAGGAGGAAGTAATCCCTAAAAATACTGTTATTTATGGATCTAATCATATGCGTAGGGAAGCATTTGATAAACCAACTGTTAGTATTGTGATTTGAATAGCATTTCTTACTTTATAAGAAATATATTACTTCTAATGATAATTAATTCTGATTATAGGTCCAATTAGGACAAATGGAGGCATTGAGAAAATTATTACCTGGTTATCATCATGTGAGAAAACCAACAGAACCACCACCACCACAACAATAATTTATTTATAATACTGATATTTTTAATAATGCTTATGATGTATAATTATATAATTTATGATTTTGTTAACTAAAGTTTAATTATTTAATGCTTTAAGAGCTTAAGGGGATAGGCCACTCTAGAGGCCAGGCTTTTTGGAGATTTTTTTAGAAATACTACAAAATAAAATGAACTAATATTAACATGATTTTATTATACATGTTAGTGGCTTATTAGAATAATTATTTTGAAGCGGTTTATTTCAAAATGGCAGTTGTACAGCATCTGCAATTATTTTTATCATAATAAACTCATACTTTATTATTATGATATATTGATTTTTTGGCAAACGTTGCACTTCTAATGTAAGAAGTAAAAATCTTGTCAAAAATGTCATTTAATTGTTAATAACAAATGAACTATGCAATGTATCGCATTTTAGGATATATATAGATACTTTTAAAGACAATGTCTATTCCAAGATATAAGTCATTCGGTTGAATATTATTTGAGTTATTTGACCCAACAATTAATTTTACCCTATAAATCAACCGGCATATTTTTATGACTCTAAAGTATTGTTTAAGCCAAAAAATTAATTTTTTGTTTATTTGTTTAAATTTATCAAAAATTGTTATTATTATTAACTATTATTATTACTATATTACTAGAATTATTGTAAATAATAATTTACAGTTTTTAAACCGTTACATATTAAATGAAGGTATGTGTGTGGTATTTGAGTCATTTGTCGGGCTCGGTCTTTTAAACTTCCATCAAACAAAATTTTAATGAGCTTGTTGACTCTGAAAGCTGTTTTCAGCGACTTTGTAATGCAATGAATGCGGCGGCGGCGTTGCGGCGGTACAAAGTCGTCGCATGCGGAGCCACTGCAAGGTGTTCATCCGTGAAAGAGAAACGAACTAATTTCGTTTCACTGCCGACTTTTGTCGCGCATGTGAACACATCACATATGTTTCCTTCAATCCTGCCTTGTTTGTAGCAGTTAGCCGTTGCGGCGTGGTTGCAAACCAGCGCTCTGATTTATTACGCGATGGTATT
>JARJDS010041781.1:4603093-4624933 GCA_030264155.1 Atheta pasadenae | reverse complement strand
AGTTACACCAAGCAGGAATCGAACCGAAGACCTTTGGCTCAACAAGCGGCTCTTTAACCACTATGCTATTTCCTATTGTTGGCATTTGTTGAAAATTAGTTCTATCCATTATACATACTTATCTATATATTAGTATTAGTTATAGAAGCCTCCTGGCTCTTCTGTGATCCTAATGCAAAATCTACAATTTTGATCCAGAGAAGCAAAATTTTGATGAAATTTTTCGTCTAGAAAAGTTAAATTTTTGAGATTTTACATTAGGATCACAGAAAAGCGAAAAGGTAAAATACAAAATTTCATTATAGTCCTCAATAGTAAATTTATTATCAAGGAGTGTAATGGAAATTACAAAAACTACTTTGTCACTCTTATGTGATCCAAATGTTTATAGTTTTGGCGCTATAGCCAATCGGCATGTATGTCCTTTTATGTTCATAACTTCTAAACCGTAAAATATTTTTGCTTTTTCCCAACGGATTTAGATAGATGGTGAAAAATTACACTAGAAATATGATATTGGATATCTTGGTATGCATTTTTAATGTGTTAATAATTAGGTCGAACAAAATTGCACAAATTTTTCGTGATCAATATGTTTTTTTTGTTCATATCTTCTAAACGGCTAGAATTTTTTTAACTTTATGCACCGAATTCGAATCGGCACCGTCCAATTACCTTAAGAAGCTTATATTGGACATGTGTTGTACTTTTTTTACGTACAAATAAAAAAAAAGTTTCGACGAAAATTTATAGTTTTGGCGCTATAGCGGATTTGCTGGTTTTATGCAGGTTTTACGATGACTTTCCTTAGCTACGGATTGTAATTAAACAACCGCGTGAAACCATTTTATTTGCACCCGCCTTTCGATCCACTTCATCGGTGCGCACACTGGTTCCCATCCTCCAAGTCACCATCCCACCAACAATTGCTCAAGACGGCATTCATTGGACACAAATGAAATTATAACATAACGCTCGATGAACTCATTGAGGAAGTCTGCCCGCCGAAAATTTAATTCGATTAACACACGGCCTGTTTAATTCTCGAACGCTAATTAAACGCTGCATACTTGTGTGGTCTGCGTCCATAAACTTGGAGCAATCGTTGCATTCGCTTTTTGGTTCTGGTTATCGGTGACACAAGCATTTTAACAACCCCTTTATGGTCTTTGGTTGACGTTTGATGATAAGATGATATCGACAGTAAGATTTGGGACCTCCGCACATGGAAGACATAACGATATTTTATCGCTTGCCAACATGGTGGGCAAAGGTGGTCGAGATGGCAGGTAGAAATGAAATGTAGAAACGGTGGAATTAGACGCATTTAATGTGGCAGCACGTTACGGTTTCGCTTGGTGAGTCTTCCTAGGGCAGCGTGTTTAAATCGATGGGAATTAATCATGAGGCGTAATTGCACATTGCGTCGAGGTGGACGACGACTTTGGTCTGTTTCGTTGCGCGGTTGCAACGGGTCTTGCAAAATGCGCATTGCACGCCAGACGATTATGGGTAATTGATTATATGCTGTGCTGCATATGAAATATTTGAATCAATTTCACGAGTGCGCTTGAGTCTGTACTTGGTTGAAATTTTGTAATTTACAAGACAAAGCTGATACCAAACGACGAAATAATTGATGCACAGTAAGGTAATGTGCTTTTGGGTCAAGTGTTTGTTAAAGCGATTAAAAGATGGCTGCAAAACTGAATTAAATGCGGTTTGCATTACTAGGAATGTTTGGTGGCTGACAACACGAGCTGTTTTGCGTTAAGCGGATTTCGCATACATAAATTGCACCTCGTCTTTGATGATGGTGCGACGTTCATTGCTCGACGCGATAATAGTTTTGTGAGTTTATGGCTGAATCCAGGATCGCTTTGTCGTCGCTCGTTGAGATCGCGCTTGCGACGACGCGAGAAAATCCATCGTGGTAAATCACGCTGTCGAGGCCGCATGCCTCTTTGCCTCTCGGTGAATAAAGAAGAAAATAACTTCCGCGCTGGACAGTCTTATAATTATAAGCACCTGAGTTGGCGCATAAATCACTTCGAACTAGGCACACGCTTGCAATGGCAAGAATGGAAGTGCACTTTGGTACTGCAACTTGGAGCTTCCAACATAGGGTTGATTATATCATCTTGTCGTTGCAGAATGAGGGTGTTTTTATAGCACTTATATTCGAAACGGCGAACGCTTCCATAATTTATACTTAATTATAATTGTGCTCTCTTCGCAGATGTACGATGCCAGATTAGCGCATTATATAAACGTTATTGTGGAATTTACTGATTTCTTTTTTTTTCTTTGCGTCGCGGTTTGCAATATGTGAACTTAATTTGCGCCTGACTGAATCGTGATAAGACCCCGCTCAGAAAAGCTCAGCACGTTGGCGAGCATGCAAATGCGCGAGCGGCGAACAAAAAGCACAATGCAAGCCTCACCTGTTCGGTGCCGCCGCCGTTCACGCGTTTGCCATTTACGATTGCCACTTTATTGTTTAATAATATTAAAGTTGGGTGAGCGCGTCCCAGGCGCGTATGTATTGTTGGCGTTTAATTGTTTCGCCGCGTTTCTTCGGCTTGGCCGCAACGTTCGAGCTTGAAGAGAAGGGATTTGCAGGCCTGTGATCTTTGCCGCCGGTAAACAAATCGACTTGAATCAATCATTGCGAATTCAGCGGCAGCCGACGCGGTGAGTTGGCAAAAATTCTCGTCTCGGAACACAGGCGAGCAAATCGGATGTATGCATGACGGTTCGCCAGACGATGATGGTGGTGGCTGCTCTCTTTTATGCCCTAACGCCATCTGAGACCAACGCATTGAATTGTCGATCAAATTGTATTGTTTATTACAATACAATTACGTTTCGCGAAATAATATAGCACATATTTCAACCTACCAAAAGGTGTCATAATTGAGGAACTCTATTAATTTGAAGTAGTTCTAAGCCAAGACTTCTAAAACCTTAAGACACTTAATCTTCATTCCACAATAGCTTCTATTTTTTGCTACCCGTCTACTTTAAAGCAAGTTATTCTAAAACAATAGCAGGACCACCGGTTTCTATTGCATGTAGCCCATGATTTGCAAACAATAGCCTGTGGTAAGATCAGAAATAAATCCATCTGAAGACACAGTAAACGGCCTTCCTCGTATGTAATTATGGTGATTATGGTATCATGGTGTTTGGCCCACCACCCCATTTTGTTCAAACATTGGATCCACAAAAACTTGGTCGCGATAAAAAAAATGTAACACGTCCTATGGATTGACAAGAGGTGGTCGTGATCTTGTTCGCTCAGGTACCGTTAAAATCGGTTTTGATGGCTCTATACATCGAACCCTGCGTTCGCACAGCCCGCCCACCTCTTCCACGCACACACGATTTTTATGCATCGCTTCAGTCACGATGACGGATTGGTTAACCCTTGAAGCGGATATCTCAACTTAAATCTTCACATCGTTTACCAAACGATCCACGAAACAGCGTTTTGAAGTTTGTGACGTGGCATCAGAAAGGATTTTGGGTCAGTAACCGATCATTCGTCTTCAGTCTTCACTTGCGTATTGCAATGCTAATAAATTCTTATATTACTTTAAAGATAAACTTGTATCATATTTTTGCTTCGAGTAAATTACGATAGTTGGATATGTCTGATTGCTTTAGGGTTGGTAATGATGATTTAAGAGATGCAGTATACATGTAATTCATATACTTGTCGACAACTCGATAATTGTTTAGGTGTTTGTTTAGTATTGCGTTTTGTACTGTTTGTAATTACCTACGAAGGATGCCTTCGAAGAAACGCGCAACACAACACGCTCGTTCCATCTTCGGTCTAGTGGTAGTCGTTATTCAATTTAGCGAATCCTTAATTGGGTGTAAATTGCTGCTTTTTTCAGAGGTGCCCGCGGGCGATGCTCCTGAACCGCATCGAGCTTGGTAATAAGAATATACAATCTCTTATTATAAGCGAAGCGTGGAAGGTGCACGAACACACCGTCACGTCGGTCGCGGCTTCAAAAAGCTCCCTCTTAACAATTTAAGCTTCATGCTAACCGAAGCAAAATTTAAAATAGAATTACCTACATGCATTACACAGAGTGAGGATGAGAAGTAGCGTGGGGGGTTTTGAGCATATCGTTCGACCAATTGTATTTTATATATTCATAAATAAAAGCGTTGTATACGTTGTGTAAACCGGAGCATGTCTGTTGAGAGAAAACGACCCAGAACTTATTTTGAGTCCGTTGGATTACCTCCAACCGGAACACTTGTTCGCAGGCATCTCACCGACAGTGTCATAACCCTTGCAGTTTATACGCAGCAATGTCGACCTCATCTTGTTCTTTTTCTTTTACAAAAAAGTCGTCTGTACCATATTGTGTATTCGCCATACAACGCGCACAATGTATGAGGTAATTTAACGAGTTCGAGTGATTCATTCGATATGCAAACGCGTAAAGTCCAATATTTGTTCTTAACCGAACGGTGCCGAAGTTGAAGGCAGAGATAATAAAAAACGTTCGCCGCGCATTACAATAGTGAATCTACTCGCGCCGTCCGCTAATAAACATGTCCAATAACAACGTCGCAAAGCCCGCGCGGCGTTTGGGAATGAATTTGGCCGCCCACGGGCCGTCGTCGTAAAATAGCCGAAACAATAAAAAAGTCCAGTCGTTGCACGCCGCCGAAGTTGGAGCTAACTTCGTGGCATTTCAAATCTGATTATTTGCATCGTATTAAATCCTTTGGATTGCTGCGCTAGGGTGGTGTAATGAGATTGTGATTACATTTCGCATACCTCAACAGTCTAGGACGCGCTAGAATGTCTCGACATTGCCGATAAAAGGTACCCGACTTGCGTGCGCATAATTTATGTCGCTCGTTCTATAAAATTGTGTTGCGTTATGTTCGATCGACGGGGGCCACCGCTGGGCCCATCGCCATCGACACTCCGCGGTGCGTTCGAGTGGGCTCTTCATCTCTCGACAACTTCATCTTGAAGATACGCTATCATAACCAGCCGGACGCATTACCGCTTAGCGTCTAGATCGAATATTAAACTGTTATGTTATTTTATTTTAATCGCTTGAAAGCTGCGTTTACAAGTTGTTATTGCGCACAATTAAATTTACGTTATGCAAAAAAATAAATCAAAAGTCGTTTGTTCATGCATCGTTGATAAAAATAAAAATTGATGATTTGGCTGGTTACACATCATTGAGTCGCTTCTTCAAACTGAAACTGGTATTCGAAAATGCGCCGGCGATGCGGTCGCGAGATGCGGTCGGGATGATTAATTAAAATCTAATTATCTGAAAAAGAAGTGTTAACACCTCGCTTACCAAACGTGTAGTTGTCGGGGCCAGAGAGATTTAAACTTGATGGCTGCTTCGTTGTGTGCGCAGTGTGGGCGAAAAAATCATTTATTTTCTTTCGTGCTCACGCTCCAACAGCTCGTGTCTGTGACGGGAGAACGCGTTGCATTTTTAACTCAAACATGCCTAACTCATCCTCCACGTTAATAAGGAATAATAATTTTTTTCTGCCGTTGGTGACATACGAAGTTTATGTTGCTCGGCGTAAAGTATCGAGACAAGGACGGCTGCGGGCAATGACAACCGTTTATATTGGGTTCTGAAGAGTGATTACTTCTGTTTGAAGCCTTAGCTTAAGAAGCGCCAGGTCTTAAGCATTGAAAAAATACAATGTAGTTATTGAATGGACAAGCTGATTTATTAAATAAAGTTATGTTTTCAAAGTTTATTAAATATTACGTTAATTATGAAAAACAAGTTGTTTGTTAGTTGGTGTTTGGTATTGGTGTTGGCAGTTTGCTTGTTGTTGCACGTCCCGTAGCGTGCTATTGATGGTTACATGCGATGGAGAATGCAAGCCGTGGGCGATTGGGCCGCCTCCAATGACCCTCCTCCGTCCGACAATCTCGAAGATTTGTCACCTAATCTATTCTATTCTTTGTTCTCGATTTCAACAAGTTGTAAACAATTTATATCCACGCTAGAGTTTTCAACACCGTGCACGATTCTGTGCCCCTACCTATGGTTCGCATTGTTCTTATTGCATTCTTCGTTATGGACGCTGGGCATTTTGTTCGCAAACATCGTGCGCACATGACTGCCACCTAACCAAACCATCTAAAGTGTGTTTAGACTTGGGATGTGCAGACCGACTTGGGACACTACGTGAGCACGTGAAGAATTGCGCCGTCATGATGTAATAATAACCATGAGACACATCATCTTCATCTACGATCAATAAAAAATATTAAATTAATTAAAGCACTTGCGCATGGATCGTCAATGACTGGCGGCTTTTATAATAAATCGGTAGCACGCGCCTTGGTGGAAATAATTTTTGGTTATGTGAAAATTTTATATTCATATATATATTATATATATATATATATGAATATATTATAATAATGGATTGTGAAGCCAAACATTTAAACCATCCAGAATTTCGTTTCTTTATCTATATGAATTTGATTTGGGTTTGGGTCCTCGCAGCCATATGCCTTTCGTCGACATTGTCATCGCTTGTCGTCTCGTGTTCAGCTGGTATATAGTTTACAAAATCGAGTTGTTAAATTTTGTAGTCAAGGTGGTGCATTGTAGCGCGACTGAAGGCATCCGAGCCCGGGTATGCTAAGCAAGGGGGATTGGTAGGTAACATTGGTAACTTTGGTAACTATCATCAACAATCCTCGCTGATCTTCACTGTTCATGCCGGCGTTTAACAATCAGAAGCGGAAAATTGTTTGATCGCTATCGAAAGCTATCCCGCTTCCAGCCAAGGGTGGACATACACTTCTCAGATATAGCCACAAAGCAGTTACGCCGTCTTGGATTCTTACACATATCTTTATCTGGCCGTCTCTGCTGATATTCATATTGTGATTCGGGACGGTCGCTATCGCAGCATCGAATCGTCTGGTTGCGGACAAAGTGTGGAATGCATTGCGTCTGGTTGGATGTGCGTGGAACGATATCGCGCTCGAGTGCGTCTTCTCATCGCCAAGCCGAGTAGCCGATGAGATCGTCTTATCAGGGCCGAAAGCTACTGATATCCAGCACGTCATTGTTCAAAGTTGTAACAAAACCGCGGTAGGACACGAGATATTCGTAGCACGCCTACAATTTCATCTACTTTTTTCAGGACGCTGTGGTTTCTCGCGGGTGCTCAAACCTGTCAGTCGGAAACAATAACGTATAATGGTAAATTGAAATACACAGCGTGATCACGAGCGTCGATAGTGCTAACAAGAGGAAGTAATGAGAAACACAATTTGCCATGTCATTGTTTTTATTAAACGTAGTTGATTTACGAGCTTCAGTTGGCAGGAAACGAAAAACTGTGCTAAATGAGCAACCGGCCGTCACTATATTTAATTTTGGTCGACTAAAATTTTTTAAATGTTCTGCAGCAATCGAAATAATTTTCGTGTAATAATAATCTTAAAAGGGTAACACCTTGTTTTGAATTGCAAGTTGTGTTATGCATCTACTTAACACCATGGTTATTACCGCACGCAACGAAGACTTCCTGTTAGTTTATTCAATTATCTGCGCACACAAGTCAAGCCGCACCACACTCTTCGTGCAGTCTCTCGCCTCTTGTACATATCATTATACAAAAACTGTTATTAATTTTTTTTATAGTTCACATACCTTTCTTTGCTGACGTGTCTTTCGGAATTGTATACACATGTTAGTAAGGTACGAAGCCGTACGTGCATATTATCAAATCATCAAAGATAAATGTTGAACGAGCGCGCAAGCCGTTCTCTGCCGCTAATACAATAATCTAACCACAAGCCTGGCGCAGCGTGGTGCTGGAAGAATAACTCAAACAAGCAATTCTAAGCAAATGCGAAGCTCTTAGATGTGGAGAGACAACAGGAGCAGGAAGTGTTGAAATGCAGAACCAATGTTGAGGTGTGTGTATGTTTCGTGGACGTTTGCACGAACTTTATTCAGGGTGTACCCTAACGTTCTTGTGACTGTTATCGAATGTTTGCAACTCGTCGATTATTTGTTACATCGCCGATGCAATAGTAATCGCATTGGTTGTTTCTTCGGCAAAGAACATATCCTATTGGCAATAATCTTTCTTGGCTGCTGGTAACGGTACCTTCTCTTGGCTTACTAGCCTTGCAAACAAAATAATAAAATTATTCAACGTTGATCATACATATATGGGTTTAGTTCTCTTGTAGACTTCAACCTAGGACTTTGGAGATGAGCGCACGATTTATAATTTACACACCAACGTCGAATGGTGTTAAATCTTCGACATTTACTATCTCCCAATGACCGGGGAGACGATGTTGATGTCACATCTTATGTGTGTACAGTTTGTTTAGGTATGTATGGCCAGGGCTTTTGCAGTTGCTGTGAAGCAAATTTAAAAATTATGTTTTGCAACATAAAGCGCGTCGGTATATAGAAACTTTAGCTTTACAACTTCGGTAAACGTATATACATACACAATCATGTGTGCGTATGCGCGCAATAAGTTATGCGTTTTATTATCAATGTCGCTCGTAACAGCGATATGACATGTGAGATACAAGACGCCGTAAATAGTAAATAACTGGCAGTAAAGTTGGCGGCGTTGTAATGCTCACGCGCGACGCCTTGAGGTCGGAAGATTGAAGAAGCAGTCTGTAAAGATGCACACAATTGCGAATCTCTAGCTGCCCTCATGCAACCGGCGATTCGGAAAGAGACTTTTCCATCTCTCACGTCTACATGCATCTGAGAAGATTCTATTTTTAACACCTCAGCATATTATCCGTTTAACGCCGTCTCCAACCTTCCATGAATGGCAAAAAATGTGTTTGTTCCCTGTCAGCTCTTATTGCTGTATATACATTACATGTCCAACTGGGGAATTTGTTACTCTTACTATGTTAAGCAAAGCGTACGTGATGATTCAAGATGCTGGGGAAGGTGAATAATTAAAAGATGGTAATTTATTTTGTGCACTAATGAAGTAGTAACATACGGTGCAACAGTACACCAAAGCAGGGAACATAGACATAAGAAGAGATAAAGTTGCAATAATAAAATTTGCAGCGCTAGAAGTTAATCCAGGTGAATTAAACTTATCTCTTGAGTGAACATTAAAGATACAAGGACATAAATCAAGACTTCATTTGCAACCAGTTCAGAATCTTCATTACATTATTATGTTATGTTGTTTACTATTTGTTTAATGTGTCCCAAACACTGATTTTAATAAAGAATCTTCACTTAACTTAACGAAATTTAATGGTTTTAACCCACATAAACTTAATTATCTGAAATTTTATGTTGCTGATGAACATAACCAATGTGGACATAACGGCACATCTCACGCCAGTAAATAATGAACGTTAAAACCGCCCGCCTGCTTGTTCACGAAAAGTTTAAAGGCAATGGCTTGAATATCACCGGCGATGGACCATTTATCGACGAAAAAGTACAATGGGACTTTTTCGCTCAATTAGTCACTCAATCTACACTCGGCCCTCTGGGTCCAGGGGCTTGATGATGTTCTCCGTTAGTACCCTCTTTGGAAGTTCATTGCGCTGCATGCGGGAAGCCAAAATTACTAATTAAGCGGATTGTATATTGAACACTGCAAGGAGCGACAAGCAAAATTTAACACTTCAAAACTTTAAAAGGAAACACGCTTTTTCTCTTCCATTTCGGGTTAAACATGAATAATGACTGATGTGTGTAGATATGGGCATTTAATGTCTGATCCCCACAATGTTGTATTTGAAATTTTCATAATGTGGTCAGGACACTACTAGCTTGTGCAAATTTCTTATTAACATTTGACAACTGGAGGTTGTTAGCAATAAAACTTACTTTGAAAGGTTAGTAATAAACATTTATAAAAATGTGTACCGACATTTAAAATCAAATCAATTCAATAAAACAGAATAACTGCAAAAAATTGAAACAGTTAGTGTTGTATCTTGTGATTCGATATACGAGTGTTCATCAATCATTCTTTCGAAAAGTTTCTTGTGACTACTCCTCCTCCTTGATGTTGGTGTGAGTGCCTGGTAGAAGAAAAATAAATAAGGACAACGACCTGCTAAAAGAACAAATTTAAGTAATGCGTTAATTTTGCGCTGGTGTTTATGTTCTGTACCCGCCTGTTGATCTTCGCAGCTCGCAACTCGAAACATACCTCCATATGCCGCCAACCAGATAGATATATGCCCGTAAATTAAATGTTGTTTGTTTATGCTTTGTACACTTTGCTCATGACTATAACACTACACACTACGCCAGTCGGTAGCACCACAACAAGCGGCAAACACTTTATTATAATCCGGAATCTTTCAATATTTCAATATGCCATTAGGACGTCCTCGTATTTACCGATCAGTTCATTAATACTCCAGTCGAACCTGCCGCGCGTTCATTATGCATTAAACACATTAATAGCTTATTCTATAATTATAGATTTATAATGAATCCATTTATAATTTCGTCGTAATATATTGTGCGCAATTAATATTATTGTGCGTTGTATATAACCTGTGGCGATAAATCGTCTAGGATTCAATAAAAATTAATCTAAATACTATCATTTATTTCCCGATTGATCAAAGGGATTGTTTTGGCTTTCATATATTTTCAAACCACTAGGTTTGTTGTATTTTGAGAAATCATTTTTAAATAGTTTGGAATAAAATTTTCACAATATCAAAGTTCAACTTAATTTTTTCTTGTGTGATTATATTCACAATAACATTTTATATTTTGGAGTAATTGGATATCCTTGACGTCGTTTGAAATTCTTTGTGTTTGCCCAAGAAAGCAAACAGTTTTCTTTTGTTCAAAAATTGAGATCGTTTGACATACTCTTCTATTCGAAATTATAATAATCATCTATGGTAGTAATCGGTGATAATACTCGTAGTCATTTACGTACCCCATGCACTCCCATTTTCGTGTTGGCTTTAACCGAAAAATAATAGACATTTAAATACCTGTTTACAATGCGATGCGGCGTTGCGCTGTGAACACGATGCGCGATGCAACGCGCCATGAGGAAAACAGAAGGTTAAATTATCCAAAACGAAGCGTAACCGCATAATTTGTGTTTGTGTGCTTGTTGCTGCTCGTTCTCTTTTGTGGGTGTTGTAACGCATTATTTCACGCATTTTCTATGTACATACAAACACATGCGGGAGGGGACTTTTATCGACGTGATACGGATGCACGGGATGCGCGGACAAAAGGGTATTTCAAATCGCCCATGGGAACAACAGCATTAAACTGTCCACTCCGCGCTAGTATTATTACGGCCAACAGCCGGCCCCAACGCGTATAATTATAACATTTTCTTGTCAACGACTGCGGATGCGCAATCGCGCGGCATGGTCTTTGCTGCTTTAGAGCTTTTCTCGACAGCATGTAACGAATAGAAATGTTGAAATGTTACCCACGAGGATGTTGCGCATACGCTGGATATATGGTGGCGTGCGTTGTAATTGTCTGCATTTTGCTGTTTACTTTTAGAGTTTTTCTGTCTTCGGTCGTCGTCGGCGGCCCTGGCTGTAATAAATAGTACGAGTAAATATACTAGAAGCATCGGGGTACTAGATAATCAGTGCTACCGTCTTGTTATGCGTAACGACCCGGCATGGCAGGCAGAAAACGGTAATTTTCATCGTTTGCTAATGAAGGGTTATCCATTTGAAATGAATTATGTAACTGTGATATGAATATGCGCACCGAACCGGCAATGTAAACACAAAAGGCCCAAAAAAGTAATTAATAAACATGAAGTCTTAACATGTCATGACAATTTCATAAATATTCACCACCAAATTGGAGTTAAGTAGACTGTTTATCTTGATGGTGGATGATTTTCAATGGTAAACTGTTAAACTGGATGATCTGAAAAGTACAGTCAGTCACTAAAGATACCTGAGAATATTTAATGATTGCTAGGTTTTAAAGTACTTCAGTTTTTTTTTTTAATTCTTTGAACATGGTGTAGGTTTGTTGTTAGTGATGGTGGCACCCATCTTAGCCCACGACTGAGAAAAACCGCGTTCCGTTAGTTCGGGCTCATATGAATTAGGAGGCCGCAACCATCAACGTTACTATATGTTACTCATATATTTATCATCCTCATATATTAAGTGGCTAAGTACACATGTCACGACTCCACGAGGCCCATAGGCCAATGGCGCTGTACCAGAACACCCATGACGTGCGGTGGAGCGACGCAGCACATGGCAAAACAAAGCCGCTCGCGCCAGAAGTATATGGGAGTGTGGCGATGCTTCGTTTCGATCACATTAATTACAACTTTCGAGAGATTTTAATTACTGGCTACTACTAGCTGTACTTGCTCGGCGGCCCCAAACGGGCGGGACTATTATTGCTGTGTCTATTCCACGCCATGTCACTAAACAAACAAACAAAACCAAGGGAACCATGCTAAGATGCCAACCAACACATTCCCACATGCTAAACGGTTTTGATAAATGCCGGTATTTACGTAATCGTCTGCATCCTGAATATTTAGCTCTATTGCTTCGCTAAAATCCTGTTGCTAACTTTGGTTAGATATCATTAATTTCTGATTATCACGGGGTCGTATATACCACAATATATAGATACTTTTTTCGTCATAGGTATTGTTGGGCCAACATAACACGATAAATGCATGTTTTTCTTGTGCTCGAACAAGAAGCAGCAACCGTGCGTGCCTGTTAGCCACCGCGAAGTTTTGCCGGCTATGTGGCCGGTCACGAAGCGCCGACTCCTCTATAAAGTTCCCGATTATACGGCATGTCCGGGATAATCCGCGTTATGCCGGAGTCTGGCGGCGTGTTCCTCGCGCGCGCGTTGAAACTTGAAACGTTACTTGACTTCAGCAAAAAAATATCCCAAGCTTCGTGCATCTATATTTCTTTGACTCAGCTAGCGCAGACTAGGAAAACACGAAGAATATAGAATACTTGCGCGATTTAAAATGATAATTTAATTCCATTAAAGAGTGCACTTTTGTGCGCCGTTCGTCGTAGATCAATCTCTAATTGGCATCCGAGATCAGCGACTGCTGGCATTTGCCATCCAAATACTAACGTTATGTGACAATATATTGCTATATTGGTATAAAGTTCTCTCGTGGATGGTCAGAAAAAATGATATACCGATGGAATCTATAACCTTATTATATAAAATTATCACATTCGCAATACCAACCTTATGAGAACCTGTGGGGTGTTTACATAAAATAATAATAAAAATAAATTCCTACATCAGGAAAATATCTGCACTTCTAGACAAGATAAACGTAGGTTATATGTTCTGCAATTCTCTGTAGATGTTTATGGATAAATATTTTCCTACGCCAAAAGATTTGTAGTCTCTTCGAAGGATATTGTGGCTTTGGAGATTGTTTGTATGTTGAGCTCGTGGTTTTTGGCCACAAATTTTCACATTGAACAAACTTGTTCGTGTGTTTGTTTAAGGTGCAATTACCTTCCTCCCAGCCAGACGATGTAATTACCAATCCTCAATTAAAATAATGGCTCCGATGCCATGAACTATTAACATTTCATCGGCTTAAGTTTTGGGCCTCGACTGGTCCAACCCTTCATTAACTCTCACGCGCGGTCCATCCATTGCACGCATACATCTTGATGCACACACCATATTCAATATGCATGCTTAAACTCGCTGAGCCCGACGGGAACTTGCGCATTATTATAAAGACTCGTTTTACTTACAAAACAATGATTTAACAGCATTCGCGTTGGTCGTTGGCAGTTTGCAATTGGGCTCGGTAAGTATATACTCGGCATCTCGCCATCAAACGATTGGCATACGCCCGTTGGAGATGACTTGGAAACCAGGTCCTGAGCGCTCAGCGCATGCCCCCGTCTTTCAATATTTACTTACGACAGAGAGTAGCCTAGATTTATCGGCGTATGGTAATAAACTTTATTGACTTCCTAACATGGTTGCTTAATGTGTAATCATTGACTAGCAGACAGCGGTGGACAAGCGAACCAGCACCGGTTCCAGGACAAAGTGGCAGCCATATTACTTTGTTGTAGCAGTGGGTTTTAGTCTTGTAACAGTGGTAGTGTTGCAGCGGAACGAAGAAGCGGTGAATCTATTATTGGAATTGTGTTCGTCCACATCAATTTAGATTAATTGCCGATAAGTATACTTTCCATTTTTCTGACGTCAGCCTGTCTTCGTACACACGGTCGTTCGCCGTTTTATAAAATATTATCACCATTACGAACATTAGTCGACGTTATCTGATGATGCGTGTATTTGTTTAATACGAATCGGTGTCGGGCCAAAAAGCTGAATGCTGCCTTCGCTCAAGGGCTATAAAGACGACTAGAAATTAATGATATCTATGATACAATATTTAATAATCATTTGTTATCTATTTATTTATCAAATTGTTTTTTTTTTGCTTCCAGTGAGGAATGGATATTCTTGTGTACCAGTGGCATTGGCAGAAGGGTTGGATATTAAATTGAATGCGGCAGTGAAGAAGGTCGAGTACCATCCACGTGGGGTCGAAGTTACTGTTTCCAACATGAAGAACCCTCACGTCCTCAACACGTACCATGGTAAATGCTCATATTTGAATTTGTATCACACGCAAGTGCAATCAGCTTCTCTTGGTAGTCGTGAAATTCGTAGATATCACGCGATCTTTCTGCTTTTCTAACAATCCTCGGTTTGTATTCTAGTAGCTTCTCTTCGTCGTCTCTTTTCGCATTAGCCTTTATCTTGTTAGCATCGCGCATACAACATTTCGTGCCATGTGCTATTGTTTGTTTATTTAGCGTAAAGGCTGTTATTAAAAGCCATGTCTTCCTGTAATTAATTATTCATAAGTGGGTTTTAATTAGACTCAAGACGTTAAAATTCGACAAGCATGTCTTGTTCAATGTTCAGCCCGCGAAGCGTCTTGTCCCAGGCCCTGGCATCATTGCTCATGGTTTGTTGCGGTATATTTGCGCAGGAAGTTATAAATAAACACTTTGCGCGTCTCTGGCCCGACGATGTTTTTGAGCTGTTGTTATGTTTGTTTTCTTGTTCGGCGTTGAAACAATATGCTAGTTAGTCAGTCAAAGGGGCGGATCGTCACGGCATGTTATGCCATTGGTGTTTCTTATCAAAATATTGATAATGATATATATGCCCGACGTGCCGACCAATTAGAATATCATTCGAAACGGAACGAATGGGAACGACGCTGGCTATAGATGAACAGAGGAAAACGAGTTTAAACTTTGTTCAAACATTCGATATATTTCACCTCTGCGAACGCAATACAAGCGAGACCTCACAACGAATTCCTGAGATACTTCGAATAATGATGGTTAAAAGCTGCGCGGCCAGCGGAAAATTTAAAGTCAGAAATATCGTTAGTGCTTTACATAAAAATACTCCACATTAATTTCATTTACGCTCCATAATTTTAATGAATTCGCTAATGGTCGGTTGTATTTATTGTGTACAATGATGCTCCTCCTACAAAATGGTGCTTAGAGCACTTTTACTTAATTTTTTTAATTAGCCAAGCTTTTTTTAAATATTATTTTTGGGGCACAAAGTTGATTCTGTGTTGTATATTTTAGCTGACGTTGTTTTATGCACATTGCCGCTTGGCGTACTAAAATTGGCAGCAGCATCATCGAGTATCCAGGATAACACTGTTCATTTTTCACCACCTCTCCCAGATTGGAAGACGTCAGCCATTCAACGACTAGGTTTTGGAAATCTTAACAAAGTTGTTTTATGTTTTGAACGCATTTTCTGGAATCCTCAAGCAAACCTTTTTGGTCATGTTGGAAGTACTACAGCAAGTCGTGGGGAGCTATTTTTGTTTTGGAATTTATACAAAGCACCAGTTCTTCTAGCACTGGTGGCAGGTGAAGCGGCAGCTATAATGGAAAATGTGACCGATGATGTTATAGTTGGCAGGTAACGTATATCATGTGTTTTCTGAAAAAAATTAATAAAAATCGAACTTTTTCTTAAATTGCAGGTGTATTGCTGTTTTACGTGGTATATTTGGTGAATCAGGTGTTCCCCAACCTAAGGAAACTGTTGTTACACGTTGGAGAGCAGATCCGTGGTCTCGTGGATCTTACAGTTTTGTTGCTGTTGGTAGTTCTGGAAGCGATTATGATCTTTTAGCATCACCAGTGATTCCTCCGGATACAAGCAATCCAAGTTCACCAACAGAAACAGCCAGGGTTTTCTTTGCCGGGGAGCATACAATCCGTAACTACCCCGCTACGGTGCACGGTGCTTTTCTAAGTGGACTACGAGAAGCCAGTCGCATTGCTGATCAAATTATTGGAAACCCATGTTTGCCAGATTCGGCCGAGTAATGAGCTTCGAATCTCTAGATTTTCGGTTAATTAACAAATAAAATACATTCCATTGTACTTATCCTCATTCTGGAAATCCCCATTACTACGAATTTGTAATTGTTTAATTTTAAGTCTTTGATTGGTAAAATAAATAAACGTTTGCTTCTTTCACACGAACAATTTATTATTCAGATAGGCGCAGTTAATCAGATTGGGCTATCATAACGGACAATCTTATTCTTATTGATAAATTGGATTAGATAGATATGTAGAAATATATTAAAGTTTTTATGTGCGGTCTACGCTTGTGGGACCCCGATGTTACAGGAAGTAATTTCGTTGATATAAAAGTCCTCGTGCGCTCTGCCCTGCCTTTGCAGTTACAACTCCGTATGTTGTGCACCACACACTTCTGGTAGTTTTGCGGGTCGAGAGACCCACAACAATGGTGTGTAATTTTTCAACTGGTTCTCGTACGCACTCGTTGCGGACTTCTCGTCGGCATCGGCGCGCGGCTTGTTGCCAGTTGCTATTTTAAAACAACGGGATCCACCAGACATGAATCAAAACCTTTCAATATGCTAATGTCGGCGGGCCAAGAGCATCAATCATTGCGACACTGACATGACAAATCACCAGATGGACTCCCCCCATGTCCTTCGGTCGCAGCTTCAAGCGTTTTTCGGCTGCTCGGATACAACCCGCGTTTAAATAAATCGGAGCCAATTTACAAAGAATAAATCTGCTCACGAATGCAGCAAAGTCCACTTGTGTCCAGCATCCAGCATTCAGCATCCCAACGTCGGTTAATGATACTGGCGGTGCGTGAAATTCTTCAGTATTGCCAGAATTTTGGAAAATGTTGATGCTCTGAGGCGTGTTAAGTAGCCGTCATCAGCATTTTTTTCTTCCAGTTCTGAAAAACCGACGAATGCATATAAATTCATAAAACATCCAACTTTACGTACAGATATATGTTTATAATTAAATGTTGGGACGAAATTTAAATGAAATCGGCCGGGGAATTGCTGGTCGGCATGGCGGATGTTTCGGGCGGTTCTGAATTCCCTCGCACGTCGAGGTTTACATTTCTCTCTTGCGGTGAGAGATGGATAAATGGGATGACTTTCAGCTTTTACAAATCACGGAATTTCGATGAACGAAATTACGTTTTTAAAATTTAAATGGACTTTACAAACAAGTTCCTTAACACTATCGCGATCTTTCTCGGACACGCGGTAGATGTCCGGGAAACGAGAGATGAGCTTTCGAGTGCTTTGCGTATAAACGGAACGTAAATACACCGTCTCGAAACGCGCGCGTATGCTAAACAAGTTCCACAAACCAATCCGTCAACAAGAAATAATGAAACGTCAGGCTCGAGTTTTCAACTCTCTCGATCTTCACCACTGCCGATGCGTTGTCCCAATGGTACAGAGTGCATGCATTTACAAACGCATACTAATGAGCCAGAGCCTGCCACTCTTCTTATATTCCATACGACCTAAAAGACTCCAAGCGCAAGGAGTTGATGCTCAAGTCCAACAAGCTTTGTACAAATGTTTACATAAGTTTTAGAACCTTCTTGTGGTCTCTTGTTTCTTGTTTTATGCATACTTTAGAACTCCTTCATAAAAAAAACTTAAAACCTGGTGTGTGCCTATTAACACAATTAAAATCAATGTAGTCTGTGAGTTAGGGTAAAGGATGTTTCTCAAAAATATTTGTGCGTTTGTATCTATATCGAGACCAGTTGGGGGTTGCCCCATATAATTTGCCACTATTAAGACGTCAGGAATGAGGGTAACGAGGGTTATAACTAGACTAGCGCGCGTTGAATGGAAGGAGGAGGATGCACGTAAATCAGCTACTGATCTTCACTCAACAAGTCATCGAGAGGTTCGATCGACATGTCCCACGTTCGACCGACCGGGATTTTTAAGATGAGTTAAGAATATCGGGCTCTATCCATCGAAAGCCAGTCATATAAAATAAAAACGTTGATTAAAATTTTAATCGGACCATTAATCTCTAGTTCGGCGGTATACGCCCATTTTGGCGAGCAAACTTGATTAACTTCGAAATATTTTAATTAATTATTATTTATTGAACCTGAACGCTTCAAATCGCTTAACCGACTAACCAAATACTCGAAATTTCGGCACCCGATCACGGTAATATTCCTTTCGAATATAACACTATTCATCTCAAGTCGTATCAATCGTAATCGCCGTGAAAATATGATCTAAGACGTGCGTTTCCTATAAAAAAGTTAACATCATAATTTATGTTATGGCTATAGGCTAATTATATGATGGAACATCGAGCTCGTTTGTTGAAATATGAAATTACTCGGTTTATGCACGGCGATCCAGAGCTTTGTTATTAGCGGATGGTAGACGGCGGTCGACAATATCGTTCTGCGCGCAGCTCTCCAGAAGAAACAACGCGGGCAAGAATCAACAAACGGCGACGAAGAGGACGAGTATTTTCAACGCTGTTCAATGTGCCTCCGCTAACGCGATGCGTGATGCTCGGATATGCTGTCGTGATGCGTTGAAGAAATCTCGTGAGATCTCCATATGACCTTGCGACGCGAAGCGAGTTCAAGTTCATGGCGCGCAACATGCGTACGCGAGGATGGGATAATGAGTTTGCGTTTGAGCGCAGCGCACTGCTCGATAAGCGATCGATGCGTCGCGCCATTTGGACTAAATGCGTGTAAATTAACAAATAGAATTTCTCTAAATAACCGAATAATTATTATAGCCCGAAACGGCCCACCTTCTACGCGCTTGTTCTGAGCCTGTCTGCCAATGCACGCAGCTCAAACTGATATTGATTGATGAGAGCGCATTTTTTATATTAAATGCGCACTCAAATTTTAGTTACGCCTGTCGATGGAAATTGATTTAAATTAAACGAATTGCGCAAACCTGTCAGGCCAGACACGCTGATGCGTATTAAGTGTTTTTATGCTGTAGGACATTTGCTAAAATTATCCCCAGAAAGTCTTAACGAAACAACGAGCGAAATCAAGAAAATTTATATTCAAAACATGTTTTCATAAACATCCATAAGGAGAGAGAGCCGCGCGCTCAAGTTGCGGAAGACTTAGAAGCATAAGAAGTTCTTCTTTTGCTATTTCTAAGGCGTCAGTGACATATGTAAAATGTGCTTTTCATGTTAATTAAAGCCAACTTAAAGCAATCTCTGCATACTTACCAAGGAATAGTATTCTCTTAAACGAGACGCACGCACTGTGATTCATTGAGGCACCGTGATAAGAATCAGGAAACGATTATTTATTTATAATCTTTCTCAGCGGCGCGTTGGCAAATTACCATTTATATGTCCGGCGGATTAAAGAGCGCGACATTTATAAATGCGCTAATTAATAGCTATGTTTAATTGCCTGTTTAGCTAAACACATGGGGCTACCTACTTTGTTAATGTTCTTTCCAAACTTAAACCTCGTGCGGTTCGACAAAATTAGGAAAAATAACATTCCGGTTGCGCAATCGTCAAAAATATATTTTGGAATAATAAAAGTTGATTTTTTTTCATAAAAAAATCTGTGTTTTCATTACAGACGCAGTGCAAAATGTAAGCTTTCTCCGCTGTTTTCCCAAGCAATTTTCATTTCTACCTTGCGTACTTTGGGTTTTATTTCCCGAGCGAAATAAGAAAAAATGAGATTGTTTTCATTTGTACGCGTTTTCACCAAGATTTTCCGCATTAAACTTTTTAGTTATCCAAATATTCTTCAGTATTTTCAGTATATTCAGAAAAATAAGTATTATTTTGCTTGACAAATAATATTCATTTGTATTATTTAAGCTGTATTTTGTAACTAGTGCATTGGCGTGGCATCTCTTGCGGAATTTCTTAACTAAGTTCATTCTAGAAAAGTAAAGTGTAGTGCACACATCTTTAAAAATTTGATGAAATTTCTTTCGTCTAGAAAAGTTAAATTTTTGAAATTTACATTAGGATCACAGAAAAGCGAGAAGTAACTTTTGTAAGTAATACTAATATATAGAAAAGAATGTACAATAAATAGAACTAATTTTCAACGAATGCCAGAAATAGTAAATAGCATAATGCTTAAAGAGATTGCCTTTCACTCAGGCGACACGGGTTCGATATCCGCTGGCTGCGTACTTCTCTTATTTTTTTTGTTCTACCACCGTGCTATTTCCTATTGCTGGCGTTAGTTGAAAATGAGTGCTATCCATGGTACATATTTTTCTATATATTAGTATTAGTAACAAAAGTTACTTCTCGCTTTTCTGTGATCCTAATGCAAAATCTTCCATTTTTGCACAGAACAGTTCAATTTTTGTAAAATACGAAGTTCCTACGGGTCCTACGAGAAAATGATCCACGGGAAAACGGTGGCGAATGGGCAGTTGCACAAGGTTTTGCATGAGATATTATACGATATTTCCCATAGTTTAGGCGCCCGCCCCCGGGAAAGTTTTAATTCGGCTTTTCCGGCTTTCCTATGGGTCCTACGGAAAAAGGACCCAAAGGTAAACGATGGAGAATTGGCAGGAGCACAACTTTTGCATAAGATGTTATACGATATTTCTCATATTTTAGGCGCACGCCCCCGGGAAAGTTTTAATATGGCTTTCCAACTTTCCTATGGGTCCTACGGAAAAAAGACCCTAAGGTAAACCATGGAGAATTGGCAGGAGCACAACTTTTGCATAAGATGTTATACGATATTTCCCATAGTTTACGCGCCCGCCTCCGGGCTTAAATTTTTGAGAATTTACATTAGGATCACAGAAAAGCAAGGAGGTAACTTTTGTACATAATACTAATATATAGAATAGAATATACAATGAATTGAACTAATTTTCAACAAATGCCAACAATAGGGAATAGCATAGTGGTTAAAGAGATTGTTTCTCATCCAAGCGACGCGGGTTGTTAGTAGTGGTGCGCCAGTCGCTTGGGTTTTTTTCTAAATCGACGGGGTTCACACGTACACTAGTCGTCGACTCGCATTTGTTAGTGTTAGTGCGCCAGTCACTTGGGTTTTTCCAAATCGACTGCCGGCACACTGTGGCACACGTACACTAGTCGCCGACGCGCCTTTTGTTAGTATTAGTGCGCCAGTCGCTTGGGTATTTCTAAATCGACTGCCGGCACACGTACACTAGTCGTCGACGCGCGTTTTGTTAGTATTAGTTTGCCAGTCGCTTGGGTATTTCTAAATCGACTGCCGGCACACGTACACTAGTCGTCGACGCGCCTTTTGTTTGATTAGTGCGCCAGTCGCTTGGGTATTGCTAAATCCACTGCCGGCACACTGTGGCACACGTACACTAGTCGTCGACGCGCCTTTTGTTAGTATTAGTGCGCCAGTCGCTTGGGTATTTCTAAATCCACTGCCGGCACACTGTGGCACACGTACACTAGTCGTC